>PVJI01013817.1:0-45950 GCA_004026765.1 Micronycteris hirsuta
CTCCTCAGAAAATCAGCCAGATATCCCACCAGTGGGCTGGAGGAAGCCGATCCCGCTCCCTCCTACTCCGCCGCCATCTTTTCCCCTACTCCTCTAATTTATATATTTTTGATTCTCAGTAAATACCTTTTTATAGTGTACTTAACTTTTTGAATTCTTCCATCTGTGAGTTTCAGTTTATATGGTTGACTCTAAGTTGGAAGGAAATA
This sequence comes from Micronycteris hirsuta, assembly GCA_004026765.1. Taxonomy (NCBI): domain Eukaryota; kingdom Metazoa; phylum Chordata; class Mammalia; order Chiroptera; family Phyllostomidae; genus Micronycteris; species Micronycteris hirsuta. The sequence continues at coordinate 210 of PVJI01013817.1, forward strand.
GAGACGGGTCAAGGCCAGTGGACAGCAAATAATACACATAAGATAAATCTTTAAAATTAGATATAGTTGAACTTTTCCTTAAAATATCTTTCATGGTGTTTTTAAGAGGAAATCATATTTTATTACAAGAGAAGACGAAAGTGCAGCAATAAATCTAGGTTTCTTTCTAGACTTTAGATTAGCTTTCTGAAAACCTTGTGATTTCTCCCAGGCAGAGAAGTATTAGAGTGATGGAACAAAACAATAAATAAATCACAGAAACAAATAAATAAAATATATATTCTATTTGCTTAGTACACAGAGTAAAATAAATTTATAAAAATTTAACTTTTTTATTATAAAGTAGAAGATGCAAGAAAATGGTCTTTCACTTTAGTCCTATTGAGGGATACATGAATTGCCATTTGAAGCCTGAACTGACTGTCAGGTTAAGCATTGTTCGCCGACACAGTGTTTAATACCCAGTTTGTCATGAAGGCATTCTGTGTGTGGAGTGTCTGATTCAACCATAGATCACACCATTTCTCCTATGTTAGCACCTGGACTTTTCTGTGCATTTATATTATATGCCAGGTCACTACGGACATTTGGATTTAGAGACTGGAAATTGGCTGAACAACTGGTTCTCTGATATGTAATCAAAACTCTCAATTGTTTGAGGTAGACTGACCTGGAAGATGGTGGTAAGAATTTGTGTGTGATCGGTTGTTTTGTACCAGAGGGCCAGGATTTGTGCCTGGTTTTTCCAGACCCAAAATGAATGATCTTGCTACATTCTTTAACTGCTCTATGACTCAGTTATTAAATCTTTAATGTGAAGATTATAATTCTTTACAGGTAATTATGAGAAAAGTTTCATAAATACTGTATTATAAACAATAAAATATTTTAAAATTTATAAGTGTTTCTCATTCTAAAATACTTCCTGGAACCAAGTGATAACTGTTGAACTAAATTACACATAAGTGAAAATTCATTTTCATTTCATGATACAAATTCTCTGACCTCAGTCTTCATTATGTGGATTATTGCATTAGTTTACTAAGGCTGCCATTACAAAATACCAAAGATTGGATGACTTATACAACATAAATGTATTTTCTCACAATTCTGGAGCTAGAAGTCCAAGATCAATGGGATGGTAAGTTTGGTTTTTCCTGAGGCCTTTCTCTCTCCTTGACTTGCAGATGGCTGCTTCCTCGCTGTGATTCCACTTTGTCCTTTTTCCTTATGTGCACATCCTCAGTGTCCCTTCTTCTTGCAAGAACACTAGTCCTATAGAATTAGGGCCACATCTTTACGACCTCTTTAACTTTCATAACCTATTTAAAGGCCCTATGTCCAAATATAACCACATTTTGGTTTAAGTCTTCAGCATATGGATTTTTAGGGGGACACATTTTTGTCCATAACAGTAACTGTGGTTTAATGCATGTAAAAGTGGTGATAAAGAGTCAAAAGACAATATGAACTCTGACAAATTCCTGAGACTAAGGAGAGAGTTTGATGTATAAATACCGAAATATGCAATAACTTTTTTCCTGTAGCATTTTTTAGCAACATTCCCTAACTAAATCAATCATTTTTCTTCCCAAATAATGGTTTTCTGAGGAAGAGACACAATTGAATTCATCATTTGCCAGATGAGAAAGGTGAGGTTGTATGCTGTAGCTTCCTAGCCGCAGCAGCCTCTGATTCAGTCTCACCATTTGCCAAACTCGTCGTGTCCTTTCATACCTCCTTGCTGTTGTCTTTGCTGGAATGTTTATCTCTGTTCCTGCTTGGTCAGCTCTGCTTTAACTGCAATACTTAACTCGTATTGAACCTAATCTACTCTCTTTGGGATACTATCTTGTTCATAACTCTATCAATGTGTGTACCATTCTAATCTTTCCTTTTGACTACCTCTTCGTCCTGAGGCTAGGATTGTCTTTCATTCATTGCTTTCTAAAGGTCTGATGTATTGCGTCTTACTCATGAAAATGTTCAATTAATTCAAACAAGTGGATTAACTGTAATGAGTTGGAAATCCCTTTCATGAACACTAGACAATTTATTTCTTTAGGGCAGTTTTCTATGGAGTTGGCCTGAAGTCATAATTTCATAGTAGATAGTGCAAAAAGGGAACTCTCACTGGGCATCAGGAAGACCAATGAAGAATGATGAGAACTAAGTCCAAACGATGAGAAGGGAAAGTGCTTGCCTGTGAGTGTGATGAGTGTGTGGAGAGCACTCGCACTGTTGGCCTGCAGCTCATGGGTGCGCAGCGGCTTGAGATGCAGGGCACAGAAGAAAGGAGCTGCTAAATTTGTAAGGCTGAGAAAGAAGTAGAAAGTGATCTTTTAATGATGTATAGCTGGAGCCCTGTGATTGGAGATAGGATGAATAAAAAATTTACCCTTCAAAAACATTGTACAAAATTTAAAAATATAAAAAGAAAACAAACAAACAAAAAGACAACAGGAGACTCTACGGAAGAATAATGATTAACTCCAGGAAATTGGTGATTATTTTAGACAATACACATGGACTAAGTGCCTATTAGGTGCCAGAAAGTTTTCCTCTATTGTGAAGATACCCTGGTGAAAATGACAGACAAGGTTTATTCCCTAGATGGGTTTACAATCTAGTTGAGTTAGACAGATAATAAGCAATATATAAAAGAAAAAAATTGTTTCTAATAGTAATATCGAAGGCATAAACATAAAAATTTGTGAAACATAAATAGATGGTATATGGCTAATTTAAAAGGGGTAATAAGGACAGGCCTTAAGGGAGAGTTGACTTTTGAATCGAAAGGTGAATGACATGAACAAGCTTTCAAAAATTGTAAGTGTTTTGGAATTTTACCCTAATTGCATGCATACCATTTAGTTTGACTTATTTTCATGATGCTAGCAGAAGACATGAAATTCTTGGGTCGGAGACAAAGGACTTCATTATTCACACTGAAGCAAGCAGCATAAATTGCCTGTTTGTATCAGCCCTCTTTGACCCCCAGATCCTGCTGGGGCAATGCAGAGTACCCCCAGTGGACACTGCACAAGCAGTGGTTTTGCATTTCAGCTGAGGGACCTGATCTTAGAATGCTTCAGTCTTTCAAAATGGGCTGCAAGCCAGCCTTTCCAAACTCCAGGAGGAGACATTATCTTTAGTATACAGCACAGTGGACAAACTTCTTACTTTCCCTGGAAGAAGACACATTATAAAAATATCCTCGAAAAGATTGTCATAAACATGTATAACTGTGAGAAACCCATGGAAAATTGTCTGTCAACAGAGCACAGCCAGCAAAGGTGTGAGTTGAAAACTTTCCAGGGAAGAACAAAGAGAGGTACAAGCCTGTCATGTCTGAGGAATGAAAAGAAGGCCAGTGTGGATACAGTGGCATGAGATGAAACAGTGTGGAAGAGGAGGAGATGCTAAAGGTAGGCAGGTATTGAAGGGCTCTCTAGCCATGGTACGGCATTAAAAACCATACCATGAGTCTCTGGCAAGAAATGTTTAGCTAATTATAAGAAGAGGAGATAATTCTAAAAAAGAAAAAACACACCTGTGTATGTAGTGAGTTTGAAATTATTTATAGTTCTTCAAATTTGTTCAACTATTCATATTATGTGATTAGATTTTTTTAACCAAGTCTATTTCTATACATAATTTAATACTACATACTTACATATTTAATTTATAAATGAGAAAAATCAAAGATATTAGTTATATTTAAATATACTCAAATAATAATGGTTGCATGCATAATTATCTCACCCATGAGAGAAAGAAGTGTTTAATGATTTTTACCCCAAAAGTGTTTTTTTTTACATGCAAATGTGGAACTTGATATATCCTGATTTATCAAATACACTGGCTATAGCTAACTCTTATTTTTCACATTACTAAATTGTTTTTCAATTGTTTTTTTTTTTAAAGATTTTATTTATTTATTTTCACAGAGAGGAGAAGGGAGGGAGAAAGAGCAATGTATGGTTGCCTCTCACATGGCCCCCACTGGGGACCTGGCCCCGCAACCCAGGCATGTGCCCCGACTGGGAATTGAACCGGGACCCTCTGGTTCCCAGCCCCCGCTCAATCCACTGAGCTACACCAGCCAGGCTGTTTTTCAATTGTTTTAATTGACAAAAGTGCTTTCCAAACTATTTGTAGCTATGAAACCTAACATAACTTTTATGGATGCCTGGCTTCTTGGAGTTGAAAGAGACAGGGATAATTTGCTTGATGTCTTCTTTCAAAGACATGAATATTTTCTGAAAATGGAACTGCCTTTTGAACCAGCAATTCCACTTCTGGGAATATATCCTAAAAATCCCAAAAACACCAGTACAAAAAAAAAATATGTTCATAGCAGCAATATTTACAGTAGCCAAGATCTGGAAACAGCTTAAGTGCTTATTAGTAGACTAGTGGATAAAAAAGCTGTGGTACTTTTACACAATGGACTACCATGCAGCAGTAAAAGAAAAAAAAAAAGAAAAAAAAAGGAATTCTTATTTTTTGCAACAGTATGGATGGAACTGGACACTATTATGCTAAGTGAAGCAAGCCAGTCAGTGAAAGACAAATACCATATGACCTCACTCATAAGTGAAATCTAATGAGCAATATAAACTAATGAGAAAAATAGAATCAGAAACATAGAAACATGGAACAGACTGACAGATGTAAAGGGTGAGGGGGGAGTGCGGACTGGTTGAAAGAAGGGGAAGGGATTAGTCAAGGAACATATATGACCCATGGACATGGACAATGGTGTGGGAATTGCCTGAGGGATGGGGACGAGGTGGAGGGGATAAAGTAAGAAAAATTGGGACAACTGTATCAGCATAAACAATAAACTATTTTTAAAAATTAAAAATAAAATGATATAGTAAGTTTAAAGTATAAAAATAAAATAAAATATTATTACATAAAAAATATTAACGATAGCCAAATTTATGTGCAAGTGCTCTTCTAAGTGTTGGATTCCTCAGGACAACACTGCCAAAAACCACTGTTGATATTTTAGAAAAACTCAGTATTTTAAAGTAAAAGAATATATATATTGGGTCAACTGTCACATATGAAAAACTTATTAGATATATTTAGGACACTGTCAGCCCACCTATTAATCTGTGTGTCTGGATGGGAGAGATTCAGAAATGAAAATACTGATGAGTACTTGTAAGGTTTTTGAAGATGGTTAGGCACGTGAATAGGAATTTAGCATTGACCCCCAAATGGGGCAAATTGGAGAGACTGGGGAAATGAAATAATGCAGTCAACTTTTAAGAAATATTTGATACTTGTGTTTGAGTTATATTTTAGTTAGTGGAGGAATCACATAACGTGGGAAGGTGATTCTTGCTTGGCTGAGACAATGTGCTCTGGGTTGCGGAACTGGACAGAAAGACGCTCAGCTGAGTTAGGAGGCGGGCAGGGAGGCGGAGCGCTGGGCCCCAGGCTAAACAACTCCAGCACGCAACGGAGTCAGGATTTGAACTCAGGTGGCCGACTCCGAAACCTGCACTCAAGGATTATATTATGCAAGGAATAATAACAGTATGTTATTTAGGTTTAGCATATAATTAGGTCACGTGAAAACTTAGGTTTTAAAAACTAAGATAAAATTTGTAAGTAAATTCAATGTGTATGCCTGAAAACATTGAAATGAGATATACCAAACATGTTAACAGCTATGATTTTGACAGTTTTATTTGGTGCATTTAAAAACATTTCGTCTTTGTGCTTTTAATTGTTCTCAAAAACCAAGTTTAAAAAAATCTTGTGTGGTAAATGAAAATATTTGCCAGCCTAGAATATATATCAAGAAAAATATTTTTCAAGAATGAGAGCAAAATACATTTCCAGGAATATAAAAACAAAGTTTGTTACCATTATGTCCTCATAAATCAAATTCTAAAGCTTATATATGAGACAGCAGTTAACTGAAAATAGATAAAAATTATGGGTTTTCCAAAGTAAATGAACAAAAATCACAATGGTCAACTGTGAATAAATTTAAAGAAACTTTAACTCTATAAAGCAGTAGAACAATATCTGTGAGGTTAAAAGGACAAAACAGAAAAAATCTTATAAATTCTGATACAGGTTATCTATGAAAAGTGAGAACAATATTATAAATGGATTGTGGAAATATTATTCTTGGAAAGGGGGACAAAATATTGTAAAGATATCTATTTTATTTCACCTGAGTCAGAGAATCATTAAAATTCAAATCAAAATACTGATATATTTTTTGAAGGGGGAGGGTAAGCATAGAGAAAGCTGTTTTGAAAGTTTAAATAAGTGTAGAAAAAGACACTTGAAGTAGAAGAACAATGAGGTAGGGTTTGCCCTAGCAGATATCCGGGTTTGTCATAAAGCTATAGTTTAAATTAAAATGGTGAGATATTGGCACACGAGTAGACATCAATGGGACAAAATAAAAAGCTTGGAAACAGACATGCACAACCATAGACTTGTACGGTTATATCTATTGTAATAGATGAAGGCAGGTTTTTAAAATATGTGGTTCTGGCATAAGGAGTTATCTATACTCATTATGAAAAATTGGATTCATAGCTCATATAATATAAAAAAATCAATTGCGAGGGTATTATTCATTTAAGTGAAAAGCAAAACTATATAATTTTCCCTAAATAAAAGGAAAATTGCCATGACCTTGGGGTTAGGGCAAGATTTAATTCAGACACAGAATGAAAATTAAATGAAAACATGACAAATTCCACTACAGTAATATTCAGAACTTCTGTTCTTAAAAATATAAGCCATGTCTATATTTTTAATGAAATGTAAAGGTCATGAAAAAGCCATGTCTAGCCAGAGATCTTTGCCACACATATTAAGCAAGGAGTAGCATCCACTCTACATAAAGACTCTGAAAATCAATAAGATAAAACATTTTCTTCCCCTAAGGTCCTTAAGCATCACTGAAAGACAGATACCATATGATCTCACTTGTATGTAGAATCTAATGAAGAAAATAAACGGACAAAATAGAAACAGAGGCATGGATACATGGAACAGACTGACAGCTGTCAGAGGGGAGGGAGGAGCAGGGCTAGATTAAAGAAGGTGAAGGGATTAGCCAAAGAACATATATGCATAACCCATAGACACAGATAAGAGAGAGGTGGTGGCCTGAGAGAAGGGGGAGCAAGGGCTGGGTGGAGGTGGGAAAAGGGGAGAAATGGGGCCATCTGTAATAGTGTAAACAATAAAAATAAACTGAAAAGAAGAAAGAAGACATTTTACTTAGCTTGAAAAATATGCTGGCATACAAAATTATTCACGATTTTTTTTTTGCACCAGTGAAAATAAAATCACTATTAACAACAACAAAAAATCGTCGACAACTTAGATACTATGCAGAGACAGAAACTCAAACGGTCAATAAATATATCAAAAGACAACTTTGATTAGAATCAGGTGTGTAGTAAAGAATTTATCCTGCTGACACTGCTCCCAAAGAAGTTTGGACTTTGCCCTCAGCTTCTGGGAGTTAATCTCTAAGTTTCTGGAATGTCGTACCTGATAGAAGTATTTTTTTTTAAAGATTTTATTTATTTTTTAGAGAGAGGGGAAGGGAGGGAGAAAGAGAGGGAGAGAAACAGCAATGGATGGTTGTCTCTCACATGGCCCTCAATGGGAACCTGTCCTGCAACCCAGGCATGTGTCCTGACTGCGAATCAAATCAGTGACCTTTTGGTTCCCAGGCCGTGCTCAATCCACTGAGTTACACCAGCCATGACAGAAGTATCTTTTTTTTTTTTTTTTGCCTAGGTACCTTGTGTTGGATAGTCTAACAATGTGATTTTCAGTGGGAGCTCCCTAAGCCAGATAATAACAAGGACATTTAAAGTAAAGACAATGGGCCAAGCCAGATGATTACAATATCATTTAGAATGGGAATTTCACTCTGGAGGAGTGAAGTCTGAGAACCATCAGTGGGAAGTCAAGCGTTCCTGTGTGTTGCAGCTCCAGTAAGGACTTGAGTGATCATACCAGGCTTGGGTGAGCTCACTTTGCTGGCAATATTTCATGCATATTACCAGACCTCAGCACTAGGAAGTGACACTGGTCTACCTCCACGCAGAGAAGACAACAGAAGCTCTGTGTTTGGTACTTTTTCTGGATTCTGTCCCATGTACTTCTTCCCTTGGCTGATTTTAATCTATATCCTTGCTTTGTAATATGTCATAATCGTGAGTATAACAGTGTCCAGTGAGTGCTATGAGTCCTTTGAAAGAATTATAAAACCTGAGTTGATTTTTTGGAAACCCCCAATGTGCTATTGGTGTCAGAAGTGAGGGCAGTCTTGTGTGGACTAATTTTACAGTTGTCTGACCTCAATATTATGGAACTGAAATTTAAAAGCCACATGAATATTTATTACATGCTCGATGGGCACAATTTGCTATACCAATTTTAGTTCAGAATTAATATTAATTTGGAAAACAGCTAGGAACAAAAATAAAGTGAGGATCATGATTATATCCATTGCAAAAGAAGGTGGTTGTACAATACCTGGAAGTGGAAATATATTTTATGCATTTTTTTCTTTAGGTATATTTGTATATGCTAATGTAAAGATAAGAATTTAAATAAAATTTAAAAAGACTGGGTAGATAATAGTACCATAATAAAATCTTCTTTTGTGCTTTTAAATTTTTCACTGTTGAATTGTATTGTTTTTACAATAAAAAGAATAATACATTTTTTTAGGAAACAAAAAGTGTGAGAAAAATGTGGTGCAAGACTTAAGAATTGTGACAAGGTCAGAGAATATATAATGTTGGCTACTCACAGTGTCTAGTTGAGGGAACCATGTTTCAGAGGCTGGTCTCCAGCTATTGGGCCCAGAAAAAAGAGTTTTGTAATTGCTCTCAAAGTTGGTCAATCAAAATTACTTTAAAGCCTACAAAAATTAATTTACTGGCTGCAGACTAATCAGTAATTGGCACGGGTTTCAAAATTTCAATCTGTTCACTTTTGGGCAAGAGGAACCATTTGTATGGAAAAGCCACTGAACAGCTTGGGTGGGCCCTCAAGTTGGGTGGGGTAGAGTTTCAGGGAATCACCATGGTGGGGCAAACACTGTGAGCTATGTAGATGGAGTCTCAGGTACAGCGTCTGCATGCAGGCTCTGTGAGAGAGGGCTCAGAAAGGGAAGAATGGCCTCTGCTGGCACTTCTATCTGGGAGAAATCTGCTCCTCCAGCTCTTGCCTGGATGCCAGACAATTCAGTTCCTCTCTGTATGTTTCTGATGCCTTACCAGCTGCTGCCCCAGTTCTGGAGCTCAGAGGGAGTGAGTCTGAGTAAGTCCTTGCACGAGCCCTTTAAGAGGAACTGCCTGGGACTCCAGAAGCCCTCCATCTCATATTCCATAACCCCTACTGTTTTTTATAGCCAGAAGTTATGGGGACTTCTCTTCCTGGCACTGGAACCCTGAGCTGCAGGCCTGGAGTTGGGGCTGGGAGCCCTTGCTCTTCATGGGGGACCTCTGCAGCCAAGATATGCTTCCTGATTTTTATCTGCTGCTGGTGGATTTGAGACTTGCCTATTTTGCATCTCTGCCCATCCTACCAGTCTTGATATAGCTTCTTCTTTATATCCTTAGTTGTAGGACTTCCATCAGCTAGATTTGAGGTAGTTTTGAATGACAGTTGTTCTGTAGTTTAGTTATGATTTTGATGTGGTTGTGGGTGAATGCGAGTACTACATTTATCTGTGCCACCATCTTCACTGGAAGCTCAGGGGGGTTAACTCTTAAAGGCCTAGGTCCTATTCTTTTTATGCGCTCTATCTCTTTCTCTACTTATTATATGTGATGTGTGATATTTTAAAATCCTTATTTAGCAAGGTAGCATAAAGCATTTACTTGCTGAAATAACTTCTCCCTACATGAGATTGATTACTGAATAAAAAAAAGACCTGTTATCATTTCTGCCCCATGTTCTTGCAAGGAACACTTTTCTTTCGTGTTAGCAAAAAAAAAATTATAACTTGGTTTTCTTGTAGCTTTTATACCACCAAAATTTTTTCTTAGCTGTACTAATATGAAGATATTTTTCTTTTGGCAGTTTACAGAAATGGTGCTTCTGAGCATGCATTTTTCCTTTTACTATTGAAAGGAAACCATGGAAACGCAGCTTCCAATTTTGTTTGACAGGATCTTGGTTAGCAGACCACATGTGGTGTGTTTTTGTTTTGTTCTACAGTTGTTTCCACTGTGTCATGTAATTCATCACAAGGATTTTGAGAATGGATAATGTCACAAACCAAATACACAGAATTAATGAGTAGTTTACTCCATTGCAAAGGGCAGATCGTGAACAATCAGGCAGAACAAAAGCAACAAGAATCCCTTGGCGTACACGATTTCCTCTAACGAAGCCCAGTTTTCTGTGTGTAATCTGAAGCTGTCAGGGCACTGATGATCATTTTGCTTAATTTTTAAATTTGTGAAAGTCATTAATGATTAAGCTTTGTATCTGCTTTACATAACTTAAGAATTAAGAACAATCACGTGCTTAAAGCAACTAGGAAAACAATACCAAATACGCAGTATTTTGAGAGCAATTTTAGAGTGAACATGTTACTAGCACCTGGATATTTTCAGTGAGCACTGTGTGCCTGTGATAACATATATAATCTGGAGCTCAGGTTTGTTCCTATGTACTTTTGGAGCCAATGATGTTATGACTGTGTTTGAAAAAGGTGAGGGGCTAAGATATAGACATCTCTCACCTAGCTCATTTTGATCAAAACATACAAACAAAAGGAAGAACTAATAACCAAAGACCCTTGAATTCCAAAACCTTGTCCCTTCTCTAATTGCAACACCTCATAATTCTCTTCCAGTTTTAGCGCCCTTCGATTACCTAGACAACTATGGGTATTTCTAAAGTAAAGTCAGCTTACCTCTAATCTGTGTACTTTAAATTTAGAAATATTTGCACTCCAAGGCCTCTTCCTATACTTTTCAGAGCTTTTTGGTTTCTTGTGGCAAGAATCTACGATCCATAAAGAATGAAAGATTTGAGCTTTAACTATTTACCTTGTCATTAAAGATAACTCTTGAGCTTTTCTTCATGTCTATAATCAACAGATTACATTAAAACCTAATTAGTAAAATCCTGCATGAAATGATAAAGTGATGAAATATTTTAAGACAAGAGGAACGCAGGACATCACATCTGTTGAGATGATAAGGAAATTCAGAATGACATACGGGCTAAATATCTTCATTTCCCTCCCAGATCTCCTCCAGTTTCCTGCAAAGACTGACTCTGTCACTCAGATTTCCCTGTTCTCCGACTTCCACCTGGGTTTGGCCATGGTGACCTCTAGCAGGAAATAGGTAAGGACGAAGAGTGAGGTCCAGGCCTTCATTCTCTTGACTGTCTCCTTCAGATTGGGCACATTCCTTAAACACAGATTACTGCCTCTTTCCAGGCCTCATGTTCTGCATGAATCTCTCTTTTTTCAGATTTTGGTAACTTGTCTTCTTAGGCTAAGCTCTCCTGCTGCTAGACTCTGGTCCTGTGTCTCCTCACACTTTGATATTAGTTTCTTTTTAGTAACCCCTTCTTGAGTTGTCTCATTTTGACCATGCAAACTTTTTTACAATTGAGACACTGACTGAAACACCAAAAATGGTCAGAGTGCCTAATTCTGAAGAACAAAGTAAAAGATGTAACGACAAGAACAGGTTCGAAATCCAAACTCTTGTTCTCTTAATAGGGAATCCAAAAATACCTAGACCTACCTTCAAATAGACAAGTAAAAAATGTGAGAACTGAAAATATGAATGGTAACAAAAACATCTATAAATGTGCAGAGTTCCTATTTTTCAGAATGTTCAGGTCCAGGCTGTGTCTTCTTCTGTTCAGAGCTGAACTCTGTGCCTGCCAACCCCCTCCACTGGCGCTGCCCCAGGGCTGGCCCTGTACTGCCTTTCTTGAGTGGGCCAACTGCTTTCCACGTTTTATGTCTTTGGTCATTTACTGTCTTTCTTTGCTCTGTTTGGTTGTGATATGGGGAGAAGATAGGTGTTCTGAGATGCTGGAAATTAGTAGGCAGCAATGTTTTTCAGGGACACCTGGGTACTGACCCTGCTTGCCTCTGAGAGAGAAAAAAATACCTTTCTAATATTTAGTTTGGCTTAAAATCTAGGAAAGCTTAGTTTTTTTAAAGACTACCTTGAGCAGAAATATTTGGGTGGTTAGGTTAAGGTCTGCGATGGAAATGAAAATCATAGTGAGAAAGAACAGTGGCTTAGCAGGAATTTTGAGTTTTACCATTAGATGCATGCCCCTAGTGACACAGGGTCCCGAGAAAAGTCACATAAAGATATATTTGCATCTTCTCTTTGTGAACATTTTGGTTAAAATCTGTTTCCTTTGCCACAGACATGAAAACCGTATAGCTGGTCTTAGTTTCTGCTTTATTTAAGTTGATCTTTAACCCATCCTTCAATGCTGCTAAAATAGCTACACATCCGAAGGAACTCTTAAGAAAACCTGTACGGAACGTTAACTCACTGAGCCTTTGCACATCTGAAAATTCCTCTCTCGATGGATACGTTAAGTGAACATGGCATTTAAGTTCTTTCTGTATTTGGAAGCCCATGTCTCCACTTTTTCTTAATGTGTAGTATTTTTGATGAGATACTGGTTTCTAGTCTGATTCTCATTCTTTTGTAGGAATTATTAAAATATTTTCTTCGTTTTTCAGATGATCTAAAATTTTATGGGAAAGTATCAGGATTTGTTCTCTTTTAATAGCCCATTTTAGTCTGAAGGATTGTCTTTAGTACTGTGAAATAATCCTCTAGAATTTCTTTATTTTCTTCTTTCTTTTTGGAGTTTTTGTAAGATTAATGTTGGACTCCCTGGATCAATCTTCTATACAATTTTCCTCATATTTTCTATGTCTTTGTCTTTTGATCTATGTTCTGAGATATTTCTTTGCGTTTTCTTCTAGCTGCCTGCTGACCTTTTAAATTTTAGGTAGCATTCTTTTACTGTCCTCAGACTCTTTCTGATTATATGATTGATTCCTCTTCTTAGTATCTCATTCTTGATTTCTGGAAATATGTTCTCATTATTCCCTTAGAATATCAATTATACTATATTCCCTTTCTCTCTATCTCTCTCTTTCTCACTCCCTCTTTCTTCTTCCCTTGGAATTAGTTTTTCATTTTATTTTTCTTGGTCTTTATCCTGCCTGCTCTTGGTTCATTTCATACACTAATGACTTCTTCTCCTGATACACTCATATTTTCACATCCTAAAGAAAAAAGGTAGGATTTACTCTCTGTCTGTGTATATACCCATACACTCTATATAGCTTTCACGTTTGTTTTATTCCCTGATTCGGGATTTTGACTGTGAACTCTGTGTATATAACTTGAGTGAGGCATGAGAACAATTGGGCTTTGCCTTCAGATGTGGGTCCCACATGCTAGAATGAGCAGAGCTTTAAATTGGGGTGCCAATGTTTGCTTTAGAATCATTAGAGTTATTCAGGTAATTTTCTGCATTTTTAAAAGTTGAGTCCTTCATTGTTTGTCTGGTGGTAGGTGGCTGGTGGGGGAATGCTGAGAAATGGGAGAGTTTTCTCCTTCAGTGCCTTTCCTGATATCTCTACACTGCGCCTACCCTAAGTCTGGGCTAGACGATGCCCCAGCACTCATATTTCCAGTTGCAATTATTGCATTGTATTGTTATTTATCTATTAATGCATCTCTCTCCTGCATTTGCATATAAGCTCTTGAAGGGCATGTGCCATAAGAAATTAATTGCTCTATAACCTATTTTTCCTGTTCTTGCAGTGTTAGAAAGAAGGAAGGTCTGTGATGTTAAAATAATTTTTCATGCTGTTCAGATAGAAATTTTATCATATCAATTAATATTTGGTAAGACTCTACAATTATGTTTTGGTGACTTATTTTTCTTGTATTATATTTTCAATTTTCAGAATTTGGCATCTTGGATAAAACAAGAATTCCTTAATTTTACGCATATCTTTACTGTATATGATTTTCTTTGTTAAATGAGTCAATATTATATGCCTCATTTAATGCATTAACTTGTGATCACCTATTGAGGAAATCATATAAAATATAATTTTTCTCAGTTTTCTTCTTTTTTTCCCACTATGAAGGAATATAAGTATCAACTATCTTTATAACACAAAGATCTAGACATTGGAGTCCAATGAATCCTCTAGGGAACTGATTTCTTGTCTTGCTATGGTATGCACAGTGGTGCACTGACCAGATTCCTTTCAAATTGACTTACCGCTCAGATGGGGGGCCAGTAAGGAGGCCACCTCTGATGGTGATTTTTTCAGGGCCTGTCTGGGCTGCAGAGAGCTGTCTTGCTGTACCTGAGGTCAAGCACTTCCTGGACAGCCCACATCCCTTGACTGAGTAAGACAGAGGTAGAAAAGACCCCTTCATTTCAGCCCGTCATAGGAATCGATCTGAGTTGGCCCAGGTTTTGTGGCACCTACGTTGTGGTTCAGCTTCTTCCTCTGCCCAGTGTTGCTTTTCCCCACTTACTTTTGAAGATGTTAGTCCCCAATAAACCATCTTCACTTCAAACTTTATTTCAGCACCTGCTTCTGGAGAACCTGATCTGTAATGTTTGTGCTACGTAGACTATAATTCTATTGTAAAATGATGAGGTTAGACTTAATTTTTTATTCTATAAATTTAGTATTGTAATCAAAATAAAATTCTCATGCATTTTAGGTAAAAACAATGAAGACATAGTTTTGTGTTTGTAGATGTGATGGACTCTTTGGTTCTTTGTCCCACTAACATTTTAACTAACCCCTGAGTTTGGACTCCACCTATGTTTAGGCCTCACTGCCCTGGTTTGCTCTTGACCATGAAGAATATAAAGGACAACGGAAAATTGGCTCCTTTGTTGTTTTCCTACCAAACAGTGAGCACATTCCATATTTCTGTCAGCTTCTTTTCACCAGCTGCTATTGTGATCTTTCCAGAACACCTGCTCTATTAGTCTGTCTTGTCTTTAAACTCTGGTCCAGTTAGATGAAGCTAATAGGCTGACTAAATTAGCTGATTTTTTTCATGGTGCTGATTCATACTAAAATTTGTCTTTTTCTAATGCTAGGAATGTTTTTGCTTCTTATAGAATTCTTAATCTTATACACACAGAGAAATTTTTGCCAAAATTTAATACACAAGGAAGAGCTTATAAAAGTCTGTCAGAAAACCTATATATCTCAAAAGAAAGAAAAAATTGCGAAGTTTGCCTGCAAAGAACAACTTCCCCTCCACCCTCAATTCCCTGAGCACGACTGTAATGGGGATGCTGTGCCTCTGTAATCCATCCGTGTCCTTATGCTTGAATTCCTGGTATTTATCTTGAATTCAAGAGATAAAGGAAAATCTTCTTTGTGTTATTTTCCTTTCTTTTGTACTTTTGTTTCTGTCTCTTGATTTATTTTGTGGTATGTGTGTTTTTAAACAGAAGCAGAATAAAATACCCCAATTTTTTTTAGCATAAGCTATCTCATGAAAGGTAATTTGTTGTCAGATTCAACATTTTCTTGTATAAAAATTGTTTATATAATTGTGAAATTAAAGATTGCAATGCAGCTATAAGTAGGTAAAGTTACTTTTCTGCTTTATCTGTATTAAAATAGAAACAATGCAAATGAATCCTTATCAATTTAGCAGCTAATGTCTAGACATTTCTAATAAACAGATAATAGGAGTATAAATATCCCATCATTGTAATACAGAAGCCCTTTAAAGGAGATACTTCATTTACTAAATAAAAATTTATACCTAAACATAATGGATCATAAAATATATATATAAAATGAGTATATATAAAATGTATACACTTGTATATAAATTATATATAAAATGATTGTTCTACATGCTGGACTAGAATATTTTGATTCTGAACCACTTTGCTTTCAAATTTTTTCTGTTCTACTAACATTAAAGTTTATCTTTTCTTTCATGAAATTTATTATTCACCAATGGCAGGGAAAACGCTAACTTGTTAGTTCCAGTAAAAGTGTACTCAATGGTAACAGTTTTTTCTTTATAATAACATATCAACTTTTTTAATGTAATCCACAAAGAATCATTGTTGGGAATCTGAGACTATTGATACAAAAACCGAAGAGAATACTCCATCTAAAATAGCAGGAGAGATAGAAAGCTGAAGACATCTTGCCTCCATAACTAGGTAGTATTCTGTAGATATTTACTTTTGAAGCTTTAGTTTAAGAAAGTTGGAGCCCTGGGATGCCTTAAGTTTTAGTGTATTTCTATTAACAAAATGTAACATTTCCATAAGGTAGCAAATGCTTATGAAAAATCCTAAATATGAGTAAACTACTTGTTTTTCTTCATTGGCACTCTTAGAAAATAGGTCAGTCATCCACTGCCTGGTGAAGGCTATGGTGAAGGTCTATGAGGGAGTATTTGAACAAATCCCCAAGTATCTGAACCCCGAGCACTGGGAAGAAAGGTGGGCTAGGGGCTTCACAGGGCTATAATCAAGGAAAGGAAGTGTAATTGGTTAAACATGTACTTTAGAAGGCTGATTCATTTATATTTGATTTCATCTTCAACAATTCAGACAACTACTACCAATGAAAATGGTGATACAAAGTTACAGAACCAAGAAGAGATGATGATGTTTTCTTCTTTTACTTCCATCATATAATTACCAATAAAACATTATTTATTTACATGTACATAAAACTATAAATAGCCCTGGCTGGTGCAGCTCAGTGGATTGAGAGCGGGCTGGGAACCAACTGGTTCCGGTTCGATTCCCAGTCAGGGCACATGCCTGGGTTGCGGGCCAGGTCCCCAGTGAGGGCCATAAGAGAGGCAACCATACATTGCTGTTTCTCTCCCTCTCTTTCTCCCTCCCTTCCCCTCTCTCTAAAAATAAATAAAAATAAAATCTTAAAAAAAAACACTATAAATATAGACATAACTCACTGAGTCATAAGGTTTTAGATTTAGAACATCTCTTAGAGATAAGTACAACTTGCAATTCAATATGGAAAATTTTTCTTCCTTTCTGATAGATATTCAATAGATATTTATTGAGCACTGACTTAGTGAAACATAATATAGAAATAAATCACGTTCTCCTCCCTTAGAACAAAAAACTCTAGATGGGCTTGAAGCAGACTACAAAAGATAACAGTTTAGACTCGAAAATTATGTTTTTTTTAAATTTGTTTTTGTTTTTTTTGCTATATGGCTTATGCTCTTAGATGTTGTTGTTTAACTCTATTCACTCTGAATTTCCTGAGTTCCAGCTTTGCGTAATTTAGAGAACTGACACCTTTAGTATGAAAATATATCAGGCTGCTCTAGTCTTCTGCTTTCAGAAAAAGGCATTCACAGGACATTATCTGTGCTAAGTAGAACTTTTTGTGCCATTCAAACTTTAAAGTACCAACAAATCACTGAGGATCTTTGTAAAATGTACATACTAATTCGGTTAGCTGGAGTGGGGCCCCAAACTCTACATTTCTAATCCTCCCCTTGGACGCCAGTGCTGCGCTTCAAAGGGCCGTTTTAAATAGCAGGACTCTCGAGGTTTTCTCTCTCTGGTCATTATACGGAATCAATACTTTCAAATGAAAGTGTAGTGATAAAATTTGAATCCCATCATTGATTTCTCCAATCAGGCCTAATCAAACCTGACTCTAATATTCTAGATATTTTCTAATATTCAGTTGTATTATTACTTATACATTTCTATGATTGATTTATAACTTGTGTGAGCACATTAAATTGACTTTCAAATGTTCAAATGTTGACTTTCAAATGTTCAAAAATTGACTTTCAAATGTTGTTTATAGTTGAAGCACTAATCGTTTCCATTTCAGAAAAGGAAAATAGGTTCCTGCATCCATATTTTAAAAAGAATGCTTTTGTGGAATTTAAGAGCTTAGACACTTTTAATAAGGATGTCTTTAATACATGGTTACTGACTGAGAGAAATGATTTTTAATATGAGAAACATTATGAATTAAAAAGAAATTAATTCTTTTTTTTTAAAGATTTTATTTTTATTTTTAGAGAGAGGGTAAGGGAGGGAGACAGAGAGGGTGAGAAACAGCAATGTATGGTTGCCTCTCACATGGCCCTCATGGGGACCTGGCCCGCAACCCAGGCATGTGCCCCGACTGGGAATCGAACTGGCAACCCCTTGGTTCCCAGCCCATGCTCAATCCACTGAGCCACACCAGCCAGAGCAAGAGATTAATTCTTTTTTCTGCCCTAGACTGTTTCACTGGGGTCTGATTGGCCTTTAATGTAGCATTAATAATTTTATATTTACTTATGACTTTAAATTGTTATACACATTGAAGTTAAAGAGCACCTTTTTAAATGAAGAATGATTTTTTTCTACTACTACCATTTCTTTACATGTAAAAGTTCCACTTGAATAACACTTGTGCCTTCTCTCTGCACCATCACTCATTCTTCAAGGGAAAATGAACATCTTATTTTACTGATTTAGGATAAATAGCTAATAGTAAGCCAAGCTGTTTCCTTTTTACTTCTTCCTTCTTAGCTAACTTTCAGCAGAGAGCAATTAATCTGTTTTGTCCCTTTATGCCATGAAATTTAGAAAGCCATGCCACAGAGATGTGAGTGGGTGGAAACTCATCTGATTTTGGAGACCAGTATCGGCGTTCACTCGGCCACAGGTATTAGTTACATCCTCCAATCTTGGCTGATTGGTGATAAAGTTAATAACTTAATTTCTATATGCTGATGACTTCAACTCAGTTGGTTCAGACTTGAGGGCAAAGAGAAGAAACATTTTTTATCCTGTCATATGTAATATTTTACTATGTGCCTTTCACTTGCGTAAGGCAGATACAAATAAGAAACTTAATACAAGGTAAAACTTAACCCTGTATGACAGTCAGAAGCAAGCGATAACTTCTGGATAGGAAAAGAATTAATGAACAATTGGATTGGGCCTTATGATAATTTTTAATAGTTTTAAAAACTTAATAAAATGTTATAATGTTTGAAAGGAGATAATTACATGAGCAATTACAGATATATAAAATTAAGATGTAATTTAGGGAGTCATAGCCTGATTCAGCTAGAAGAAAAATTACACGCACTGTGTGTGTGTGAGTTAAGGGCAAATTCTTGGGAAAGAGCAATTGTACTTAAATTTTGAGGTGCCTTGAAAGTCTGCTAAAAACTTTATTTTAAAAAACCGTTGAAGATCTGGGTAAGAAAATGACTTGATCTGAGCAGTTTTTTGGTAGGCAGAACTTTGGGTAGGCATTAATAAAGTGGGGATAGAAAAGGTCAATTGGAAATAAGAATTAGAACAGATGAAGAGTAATTGGAATCTGAGCCAGGGCTTCGGAAGTGGGAATATAGAGGAAGTAAGGTTCATGAGAGACATTGAAAGAAGCACAATCTTTATTGCTTAGCAATTGAATGAATGTGGGAGAAATGGGGAAAGATGATAACTGTAAATGAATTTTATGCCTAGTGATGGGTGGGACTGTAATGAAATTAAATACAAAGGAGATTTCAGAAAGACTGGCAAGTTTAATGGAAAAGATAAGTTTAGTTTTAGATATGCTGAGTTTTTATTGCTTTTGAGGCATTTAGAGTAATCTGCAGAATAAAAACTGAATTTGAGGTGGTAGTCAATTCACATTTCAGACCTTTGGACTTTGAGAATTATTGGTAGTGATGTGTGAAGCTGTGGAAGCCATTACTCATAAATGGGGAATATATTAACAAAATATTATAAAGAATAGGTGTGAAAAAAGGCTTAGGGCATACATTTGAGTGATTGGACTAGGAAGAGATACATAGGTATGGACTATAGAAATAAGCTTTGCATACTAATTAATGAAATTTGAGGATGGTGTTCATATTAAGAACCTTCTAAGTGTTACTCAAACTTTAGGATTTATCAAATATTATGTGTTTGTGGAAAATACCCCTTCTTCATATCTCAAACAAAAATGCCAAATTTGTTGCTTGACGTTCAGTGAGGCGCCATACTTAGAAATTCAGTTGGACCACCAAAAGCAACAGCTGATCTTATATGGGATTTTGGGGAGTGCGGCTTTAAGAGACTGGGAAACATTAAAAGCAGAAGCATTTATTGATTGACTGATTTTCAAAATTTTCAGTTTTGGGTTTATGACGATTTGAGTGAAAATATTGCTGACTGATTTTTTTTAAGTGTAACCACCAGAGGCGACACAGGTAGCTTGCTTTTACAGGTATCGGGACTGATGCAGAATGGTCACTGATTGACTAAAGGCGGTCTGAAATTGAATCTAGGTCAGATAGGGTTTTTGCCGAGTCATCAATATATTCTGGAATTTTGAGAATAAGAAACTTTTTTCTAAAATTTAAAAACATTGACATCTACTCTAATTCTTCTATATAAATTTTTGTTTCAAAGTTAATCTTTTTTGAGGAATTGAAATAATGATGGTTGACTAAATTAAAATCCTTCCAGACTTCTTTCGAAATGTAAGAGAGCAACAGAAAGAAAAAATAAACTACCCAAATATTTCTAGAAATTTCCAATTCTTATAAGTATAATAAGAAACCATTATCCCCTATTAGAACTACTTTTAAGCTTATACTTCAAAGTCTTGAAGTGAGCTAGGGAGTACAGAAAACTTAAGTAGAAGAGAGAATAGGAAATTGAACTAAAAATAACCCTTGAAAAAGAAAGTCTACTGAGAGCATAAAATACTAAAAAGAATTCAGAAAGATCAGAGTGATAACTACAAGAAAGGGATTTAAACAACTATGCAGATAAAGTGACATCAACATCATGGTTAAATAAGATGCCCCTTGCTAATATCTGCTCTTGAACAACAGGAATTTGGCTTCCATCTGCAGACAAAAGTCTCTGTGGAAGCTGTGGGATCCAGCACCGTATGCCAAGGGACCCAGATTGTCACACATTCTTATGTTGGGTAACTGGCAGACAGATACCAGTCCTGGCTGTGGACTTTGCAGTGGCCTAAGAATCATCTCCAGTACCTCTCACCACGCCTAGGAATCCCTGGAAAACAGTTTAAATAATCACCCATGGAAGAATTAGCCTTGGTGGAAGTCGAGGCTTCCAGCAGAAAAGTTTCAGCACGCTGTCGGAGCAAAACATATGAGTTTGGACTCATTTGAAAAGGTTAAGAGGAACAGTTTGTCTTAAGCAGCATCACTCTTTCCTCAATGTAGGATAGCTCAGAGTCAAGAGAAATCTTCCTGGATCATACTTTTTTCCATGGGGGAAAGTGAGAGTATGTGAATGAGCTCCTAGCTTCTCAAGCTGTGAGCATGGCCAAAGATACTCAATTCTCTCTTGCCCCATTCAGAATGCTGAATTGTTGACTGTATTCATGGGGGATGGGAAGTGGCTGAGAGAGTGGCAGATAGGTCTCCAAAAGGGCATTAAAAGGGCACATATCCTAGTAACGGCATCAAACATGCCATCGAGAAGCCCACCAAGGAGGCTGGGGACGTCTCACCTGCATATCTCATCAACCAGCCCACCAAGCTTTGTGCATGCCTCACCTATGCACAGCCCCATCTTGTGGCCAGGTCCCAGTGGCGGTGTTGAGAGTGAGCTTTGACACACTGCAGGTGAGCACGCACAGAGTGCCAGCCCAGATCTGCAGACCAGGGGAGACCACAAACATGAGCTTTACACAACTTTTGGGAAAACAAAAGGGAGGCTGTCAGCACTTAGCTTGATGCATTGCAGAGAGTAAAAAGGAGCCATTGGCATGAGTTTACAGGAGCTGAACAGGGCTTTTGAGAACAGAAAATTGTGGATATTACTTATTTATAACAATGCCAAAAGTTGGAACCAAGTCAGTGGCACATAACACACACATACAATCTTAAGAATTCTACCACAAGACGGGGTGAGAATTCTGGAACAAGTGTATCCAGTGATCTGAGAAAACATCAGAATACCTAGCAGGATTGATGGAAGATATTTCTCTCCTCAGGCAGTTAGTAAAGGTTGAAGGAGGTGACTATTACTTCATATGTAAAAAGAACAATACAAAACCTCAAGGGAAATGAAAAATCAAGGAAATATGACATTACTAAAGTATCACAACAGTGTTCTAGTACCAACCCTAAAGACATGGAGACCTGCCATTTATCCAATAAAGAATTCAAAATAGCTGTTTTAGGAAACTCAATGAGCTCTGAGAAAACACAGAAAGGTAATTCAGTGAAATCAGGAAAACAATACACTAACAAAATGAAAAGTTTAACAAAGAAATAGAATTTATTTTAAAAAAGGAACAAATTCTGGAGCTGAAGAATATGATAAATCAAATGACAAATGCAATAGAAACCATCCATATCAGAATGGATCAAACAATAGAAAAAATCTAAGTTAAAAGACAGGATCTTTGAAACTTTCTAGTCAGGAGAACAAAGAAAAACATGAAAGAGTTAAGAAAGCCTATGTAATCATAGGAATAATTTCAAATTGTTGGAGTCCCAGAAGGAGTAGAGGAGAAGGGGAAAGCTTATTTCAAGAAATATTGGCTGAGAAATTCCCAAATCTGGTGGGAGATTTAAATATCCAATTTCAAGAAGCTATTAAGTCACCAGACACAATCAAAGAGATCTCAAGACATATTGTATTAAAACAAAAAAATCAGAGACAAATTGAGAATCTTAAAAGTGGTAAAAAATTTATGATTTATGAGGGAACTCCCATAAGGCTATTAGTGGGTATGTCAGCAGAAATCTTATAGGCCAGTAGAGAGCAGGGTGATTGATATTCAAAGTGCTGAAAGGAAAAAAAAAAAAAACACTACCAACCAAGAATATTCTACTCAGAAAAGTTATTCTTCAGAAATGAATGAAATGGTCCAACAAGTCCACTTCTGCAATATACCCAAAGGAACTGAAATCAGGATCTTAAAGAGATATTTACACTTCCATATTCATTGAAGCAGTATTTGCTATAGTCAAGATGTGAAAACAGCCTAAGTACCTGTGTGTGGATGAATATCTATCAATATCTATCTATCATCTATCCTACTTTATTTATATATACACACACTTCTTTATATCTATTACTATACCTAATACATACAAATACACACACACACACACAATGGATTAGCTTTGTGAACCAAGGAAATCCTGCCATTTACAACAACACGGATGGTCCTCAAGCATATTATGCTAAATGGAATAAGTCAGACAGAGAAAAATAAATGCTGTATGATATTACTTATATGTGGAATCTAAAACAATTCAAACTTTTGGAAACCAAGAGTAGCATGATAGTTTCCTGGAGCTGGGGACTGGGAGAAATGGGGAGGTATTGGTGAAGAGTACAAAGTTCCAGTTAGAAGATAAATAGCTCTGGGGATCTGATGTACAGCATGACAGTTATAGTTAATAATAATGTACTACATAACTGAACGTTGCTGAGACAGTAGATCTTTACTGTTCTCACCAAAAAAAAAGTAATTGAGTTGATTAAGATGTTAGCTAATATTACTGTGGTCATATCATAATGTTACTGTTCCAAATCAACATGTTGTACGGTTTAAGCTTACACAATGTTACATGTCAATCATATCTCATTAAAACTGGAGAAGGAAAAGTGCAAATGGGAATTGAGAAGGTAGTTTTGGAAAGGTGATGGATTTTGGAGAGAAGAAGGGAAAAAAAGTAAAATGAAGACTTCATTTAAGTAAAAAAAAATCCAGGGAAAATTTTAAGTTAGTGGATGACAAAAGAAAACAGAAATTTGAAGGAAGCACACATACATTCCTCAAAAGGTCATCTAATAAAGAAAGTGCAGTTTACTGTACTAACAGAAGAGGTTTCTCTTGATAAGAATCTTGTGAGCTACTCTAGACAATCAACCTTTTTTGTCACATGCAGAGACAGGCAATCATCACATAACTCCACACAGAGCCACTGCAAGGAAAAAACTGAAAAGGAGTATGAAAACATTCTAGCAAATAAAATCACTCCATCCCCCATAAAAACTCATCTATGAAGCTAAAGGATCTTGTAACACAAAATACCAAGCTGAATTAAATATGATGAATCTGTCCAGAAAAACTCCAGCCATTGTTAATATAACGGGAATGGTTTGCATGACATCAATGTAACTGGCAGCCAAGGAGAGTGCACTGGAATGCACATGTATGAATGATGATAACTTCAGTATATTAGTCAGTGGGAACAGTAGATGCCTTTGAGTGAGCATTCATATTGTGCAGGTGTCACATTCAAAATCATTAAGCAAATAGAGCAATGAATCTGCATGAAATTTTGTGTTAAGCTTGAACGGTGCTCCACTCAGATGATTCAGAAGGCTTTCAGGAATGATGCAATGAGTGCAGCACAAATAAAAGTGTGTCACAAATGCTTTAAAGATGGTCAAGAATCTATTGAAAGTAATCCAGTTTCTGGAAGGCCTACAGCAACCAGAACACCTGAGAACATACATGGGCTGCAGTCAGTAAAGATCAGTGACTGACAGTGCAAGAACTAGAAGTGGAGCTGGGTGTTCCAAATAGTACTGTGTCTGAGATTTTGATGCAGGATCTTGACATGAAACGTGTAGTGGCAAAACTCGTTCTGTGGCTTCTGTTACCAGAGCAGAAGGAACATTGTGCTGCAGTTGCTAATGACTTGATCCCAACCACTCCCAATGAACCAGATTTCCTCAAGAAGAGGTCATAACTGGAGATGAATGGTGTGTCTATGAGTATGATCTGGAAACAAAGACCAAGTTGTCCCAATGGAAGTAGCCTGGTTCTACATGCCCAAATAATATGGTGCAAAGTCGCAGCAAGATCAAGACCATGATAACTGTGTTTTGCTTGGGAGGGTGTTGACCATCATGAGTACACCCCTCCAGGTCAAACAATTAATAAGGAGTACTACCTCAATGTTCTTTGTCAGTTAAGAGATGCAATATGTAGCCCCGGCTGGTGTAGCTCAGTGGATTGAGTGCGGGCTGGGAACCAGGGGGCCCTGGTTCGATTCCCAGTTGGGGCACATGCCTGGGTTGCAGGCCAGGTCCCCAATGAGGGCCACGTGAGAGGCAACCATACATTGCTCTTTCTCCCTCCCTTCTCCTCTCTCTGAAAATAAATAAATAAAATCTTAAAAAAAAAAAGAGAGATGCAATATGACAAAAATGGCCACAGCTATGGGCAATTGGTGATTGGCAGCTTCATCATGACAATGCGCCTGCTCATGCATCACATCTTGTACAGAGTTTTTTGGTGAAACATCAAATCACCCAGGTGACTCAACCCCCCTACAGCCCAAATTTGGTGCCCTGTGGCTTCTAGCTTTTCTCAAAACTAAAATCACCCTTGAAACGGAAGAGTTTTCAGATTGTCAGTGAAATTTAGGAACATATGACAGGACAGTTGACAGTGATTATAACAAAGGATTTTGCAGAGGGTTTTGAACAGTGGAAGAGATGCCGGGAGAACTGTGCGAGGTCCCAAGCTGCCCACTTTGAAATGGACTGAGGCATCATTGTCCTATGTACAATGTGTCTTTTATCTCAAATTCTCTTCAATAGATGTCTCTATTTTTCAAACACATGGCTGGATACATTTTGGACAGACCTCATATATTAAAACAAACATCTGGGAATATAAAAACAATTAGTATTTAATCTTGAATCAAAAATTAAAAAACTAAGAAGAAAAATAAAGACAGGAAAACATTAACCAAGAGTTCTATACACAGAAAAGAAGAGAAAAATCATTCTGATTTAAAGCTTAACTTATAGGAGCTCCAATAATAATGAATTTAATAATGACATTAAAGAAAGAAACTTCCTGTGATCGTTTTGGCCCGTCCTTGTTCTATAAAGTGCTCAAGAGAAAGACTCACACTCTGCAATGTATATGTTCCAGAGTGTTTGTGCTCATGCCTAAGAAGAGTGGCCACCGTGTGGCAGCTGAGTGAGGTCCATACTCCTGAATGATGATGGCTCACTAAGAACTTATAAAATTGCATTGGTGCTGCGGCTGCCTTTGCCTTTCTGTTGCCAAAAGTAATCTGAGTACTCAGTGATATAGGGAACTACTATAGTATAGTCAAGGATGAACCCAGCATACACTTGTGGTTCTTAAACCCAATAAAGCTTTGGAAACACCTTTAACCCTGATGGTACTTATTTGACACTCATTCAAGATAGAAACTTCTAAATATTATCAGTGTAGAGTAGACATATTTTTCTGAAGTATAGCTAGTAACCACCACACACATACAAAACTTTAAATGACACAAACACAAACAATGACAACAACAGTAAAACCCCCCAGAACCCTAGATATTAGAGGAAGAAACATAACACAAATAGAAGTCTACTATTTGACTTATTTGGAAACTAAAATTTTCTTTTTTGTTTTAAAGATTTTATTTTTATTTATTTTTAGAGAGGGTGGAAGGAAAGGAGAAAGAGAGGGAGAGAAGCACCGATATGTGGTTGCCTCTTGCACACCTCCTACTGGGGACCTGACCTGCGTCCAGGCATGTACCTTGGCTGGGAATTGAACTGATGACTCTTTGGTTCGCAGGCCGGGCTGGAAACTGAAATTTTCTAAAGTAACTCATGCAACAAAGGTCATTGATTGGTATTTTTGTCTCTATGATGTAGGTGTTGAATTCACTTTAAAATATGCTGAAATGCCTGGCTGGTGTAGCTCAGTGGATTGAGCATGGGCTGGGAACCAGGCAGTCCCGGTTCGATTCCCAGTCAGGGCACATGCCTAGGTTGCAGGCCAGGTCCCCGTGAGGGCCATGTGAAAGGCAACCATACATTGCTGTTTCTCTCCCTCTCTGTCTCCCTCCCTTCCCCTCTCTCTAAAAAGAAATAAAAATAAAATCTAAAAAAAAAAAAATGCTGAAATGCACCAATTGACAAACTTTCATGGTCTTAGTTAATTATTGGAATGAAATTACAGGTGCTTCTGAAGATCCCACTACATTTGATTGAAGTACTGAATTGAATAATTATCATTCATACACACCCTATCTCCAAACAGTAGAATATTAAGGAACAAATACTAAGACATGATATTCTGAGCTACAGGGCATGTGTCAATAAATATTAAAATATTTAAATAATAAGGAGTATATTCTTTGACTATTGTCAAATTAAATTAGAAATCAATAACAAAGATATCTAGAAACTATCAAAATATTCAGAAATTAAAGAACGTAATTCTGACAGTCTCATGGGCAAAGAAAGAAAGAATAGAAATTATGAAGTATTTTAAGATGAATATAGAGAAATTTGTGGAACATAACTAAAGAGTGCTTATATAGGAATTTATAATACTAAATACTTAGAATGAAAGATAGATCTAAAGACAATAATATAAACTCCCATCTAAAATTAGTGAAAGAAAAACAAATTAGACCCCAAAGGAAGTAAAAACAAGAAACTATAAAGATCAGAGCAGATATCAATGAAATAGAAAATAAAAACAACAAATTAAAGAAACATAAATCTCTTTTTTGAGAGGATCATGAATTTGATAAACATTTGTTATAACTCATGAGAAAAAAAACCTAAATAGGACAAAATCACCCATGAGAGGGTGATGAGAGAGGCCATCATTATGGATTCCATGGTTTTTAAGAGGAAAATGAGATGCTATTATGAATCATTTTATACAAATAAATTTGACAATTTGTATAAAATAAACAAATTTTTCAAAGGATAGAAATTTCACTTAAGAAGAAACAGGTAGCCTGAAAATCTTTCTATTAATTAAAGAAAATGAACATGTAGTTAAAAATCTTCATGCAAAAAAAATACACACATCCCAATTACTACATACATACAATCCAATTAATGACAGGCAAAAGTTTTGAACAGACAGTATAGCAAAGAAGTTTCATGGATGTAAAAAAGCACCTAAAAAGATGCTCAAGATCATTAGTCATTATGAAATGCAAATTAACACCATGATGAAATACTGCTGCACCCTTAAAGCAAATGCCAAAATTAAAAGTTTGGATCATACCAAGTGTTGGTGAAGATGCAGAGCAACTGGAAGTCACATACACTCTGGAAGGAATAAAAAATATTTCAATCTTTATGGAAAATAGTTTGCAGTTTCTTAAACACTTAAACACATCCTTTATGTGAGACCCAGACCTTCTCTCCCAATTGTATACCCAAGATAAATGAAACATACATCTGCACAAAGACTGGTGCACAATTATTTGTAGATGCTTTATTTTTAGTAGTCCAAACTACAAGCAACCCAGATATATGTTAACAGATGAATGGATAAAAATATTATGGTATATCCATGTGATGAATAACTCCCAACAATAAACAGAAGTATTGATTCACACAACAAGGATAACTATCAAAATATTGTAATTATGCTGTTTGAAATAAGCCAGAGGGAAGAAGTTCATACTATATATTTTCATTTATACATAATTCCAGGAAATGCAAATTAGTCTATAGTGATGGCAGATGAATGGTTATCTGGGTAAGGGAGTAGAGAAGGTTTAAAATTTAGGGTGTGATGTGTTTATTACCTTGATTTTGCAATGATGGTTTCACAAGTACTGGTATGTCAAAACTTTTCAAATTTGATACTTTTAATATACCTAGTGTATTGTATTTTCATTATATTTTTAAGAGCTGTACAATATGCATGATTTTATTATTAAAGAATTTTATTATTAAAATATTTCTCCATATTTTATTTATATTAGGTTGTGGAACTCTTTAAAACTTAAACTTTACTTTAATACTAATCAAGTAAGAGGTACAAATAATTCCACAAATTCATTATATTGATTCTGTTTTAATTTGTTTTATTCATACATAAACTATATGTAATATTTAAGATAATTTGTATACAATCATATAATTTCAATATGTTTAAAGTAGATTATTTTAGAAAACAGCATTTTAGTTTATCACAAAATATTTCTTTAAAATAAATAAAAAAACTAGGTTATCGCTTTCCTAAAGAGGAATTTGGAAGGAACCCTGCCACCTTATTCTTCTCCAAAGAGACAGCAGCTAGTTTTAATTCATTGGAAGGAGAGTCCTCACAATTAAGAATTCTCAAAGCTCTGGGAACAGAAAAGAGAATTTCCAAAAGAAAACTATTTTTAATATTTGAAAGCATTTTATTTAGCTTTATTGTCTCCTAGAGAAACTTATTTTATACATAACCTAAGTCAATATATATTTCAGTGTCAATACATCTTTCTTCATGAGCAAGAAAACTGTTTTTCCCCTTATTTTAAGGGATCTTAGAGCGAGTTATATTCACATATATCTTGTAAGAGCTGCCTGTTTGCCCTTCCTCCCATTCTCTCCTTCTCTCCCTCCCTCCTCTTCCCTTCTTTCCTTCCTTCTATTTTCCTCCGCTCCTTTCTCTCCCTTCCTTTCCCTTATTTTCCTTTCATTGACTATAAGACCACAAAACAGTCCTTATGTGGATGGAAAGGGGAAGCTACACTACAGTATTGCATATTTTGTGACTTTTAAAAAGAAAATAGCCACATTACATCGATGCTGGTAAACAATACTAACACAAATGCTGAAGCCATATAATGCTGATAAGCTTTTCCCCCCTTTTTGTCTGTTTAAAATTTTTTTAGATCTGCTTTTTCTGATGAAATCAAGGTCTTTTTTACTTTAAAGCATCTCTAAGGCATAAAAACTTACAAATGAAATAAAAATTATCATACTGGCACTTGAGCCCTACATAATGAGCGATCCTATTGGAAAAGAATCCAAGTCACAATGTGAGAAAAGTAATGCTTAGTTACAATAGTCTCCCCTTGTCTGTGGGGAATATGTTCCAAGATGCCTTGTGGATGCCTGAAACTGCATATAGTACTGAACTCGTTATATAATGTTCTTTTCCCCTCTAGATACGTACATTTTCACTGAAAAGGAAGCACTTTACTGCTTCCCTTTTATACATCGAATTGGCAGCATCATTGCTCTTGCATTTTCCGGCCATTATTAAGTAAAATAAAGGTTAGTGGAACACAAACACCGCTGTACTTCTACGGTAGCTCTCATAACCAAGACAGCCACTAGGCGAGTGACTAACTGGTAGACAGCTTACACAGCGCGAGACACCGAGCAAAGGGCTGATTCACGCCCAGCGCTGCTCGGGTGGAGCGGGAGAGTGCGAGATTTCATCACGCTACTCAGAGCGGCTTGCACTTTAAAAGTTATGAATTGTTTAGTTCTGTAAATGTCCATTTCGTCTTTTCAGACCATGATTGATTGTGAGTAACTGAAACCTCAGAAAGTGAAACCACGGATAGGGGAGACTCTACATCTCTAGAAATTCCTAATCTGTTTTCTGGGAAGAAATTGGAATACTGGATTCTTCAGTTTAAAAAAAATAGATAATTGGTAACCTTATCTCCTCTTGAGTGGGTCATATATGCAGAGGATTTTGATTATTAGGATCTGGAGTTTATGGGAGCTCTGATGTCATTCACTGACCTCTCCTCAATTTACTAAATGTTGATACATTCTGTGCACACCCTGTTCGCAGTTCCCATTTTGCTGTGCGAATGGCATGGGTATCTGCTTTCAACTTTAGGAAACATCAGAAAGAACACTGATTCTACATGGCTCTCTGAATTTGGTCAGGGTCCATCTGGCATAATTTGCAAATTGATAGGTTTCCACATATTGTCTATAATACTTGTGAAAGCCAACTTGTAGATGATTTTACAATCTGCAGATGGGAAATCCAATTATTGCCACCTGTTCTTATCTACAGCACAGTTCTTAATGAAATATTTGAATGAATACTTGAAAGTTTTAAAAACTTTTATTTGAAGGTTATTTGCTTTAGTGTACTATTGTTTTATCCTAAGAGAAATATTCCAGTAATAACATACCAATATCTATTCTCCCATTTATGTGGTTAATTAATCAGATACAATTTAAATATTTCTTTTTAAAATAATTGCAGCAGCATATCCTCAGTGTATTTAAAACTTAGGAAATCATGTTTATTAATGTGAACTTCATTCAAAAAAAGTTCCTAGAACAACTGATAATTTATTCAAGACTGCGATGAAATAAATATTGTAGTGACATATGGAGAGTGAAAATGTAATTTATAACACAATTGCCAATATGTCTGGTATCAATGTAGTTCATTTAACATTTCCCCTGTATACACCAGAATGCGTTTCAAACTCTTTCTTCTAATGTAGAACGTGATAATTAAAAATAGTATTCAAAAGCTCAGTACATAAAATAGGTGAGTGAAACAGCTTTCTCTGCCCAGGATTTCCCCCGCTCACTCCATGTCTTACCTCTGGGGCCACATAGAGTCACCACAACAATATTCCTAATGTTCAGTGGGATGGTAGTTTAAAAATACAGCACAAGATTACCGTGAGAAGTGGAGATTATTTCACCATGTTGTGTAGTGACCATTGAATGTAGTGTTTTAGAGTATGATATTTCAAATCACCGATTAGCATCCTTGTTGAGCATCAGAAATGTTCTGAGAGATACAGAGTCTCTGGGAAAGTGCCGTAGGGGTTAGGTTTTGTACAGGAGTCTAGGATGGTGGTAGAGACTTAACTGTAATTTGCAGTACCACGGCCTCCGTGGCTACGAGAAACAGCTGCATTTATGGCGGAAGCAGATAGCAAGGTTGAAATCACAGGGGCCCCCACTCAAGTCACTCAGTCCTGGATAGACTGAGTTATTTCAGATATTAAAGTACTTCAGAGAGTTAAAATATTTAATCAGATAATATTCAAATTTAAGTTCACCTGGCATATGAAGAATAGAGCTGCTTTAGAATTTCTAATGATTAGAGAAAAGTTGTCTTTCTGATAATTCACAGTAGTAGAAAAATACCTCAGTTCGTGAGGCCACAGGTTTAAAGACTTTAATTTTGCATTCATTAAACCATTTATCATGAGAGTAGTGAAAAATCCAGTAACAAAGGCTTGTTGATGAGGGTATAAATAACTACTATAACTTTTCCTCTATTCATCTCTTATATTTACTTTCTTGAATTCCCATTTCTGTTTGTGGCCAGGATCATACTTTTACTCCATTTTTTTTTGCTTTCAGATTGTGATTTAAGGTAGATTAATAAAGTTATATTAAAAAAGCAGTTGCTATTTTGATGTAATTTGAATATCTTAAATTTCTTTGTAACTTGCTTTCGAAATCCAAGTCCATAAGAATTCCTTTATTTCCAGTGTGCAGAATGCCTGCTCCTCTTTTATTTTTTCTGCTCCTAGAGAGAACAGAGAAAGAGATAAACTATGAGAATGCTGAATGCCTTCTATTCTGAATCACGCATTCCCTCATATCATTCCTGACCTGAGAGCTGTGCCAGACATGTAAGGGAGACAAGACAGGCTTCAGAAGGTCTTGATCTCTACCCAGGTCCTCTCTGAGCAGTGCTTCAGACCATTTAGCATCCAACACACACCTTATAGTATTGTAGTTACATCACTGCTTGTGAATATTTAGGCAGCTCAAAACTATGCCTTTGGGGGGAATGTAATGAGCACCATAGTAAGTCACCTACAGTTCTAGTCAATTAAGTTCCCTCAAATCTTCCTGTACTATTGTCTCTATCGTGAATCATATATTACACTGTCACAAAGCTATGTAGTTTCAAATCTCTAAATAACCGCTGAACAAAACTGCAGGGTTTCTTGTTATGAATCACAAAAATAATTTCTTGCCCAAGGATAGCACTCCTTGTGAGGTAAGAAATGTCATTAAATAATATTAAACCTATGAGGTGATTAATGGTGAGGAAGATATGCTATTTGATGTTTTTATGTGGGATTTCTTTTTGTTTCTTTATTTGTAAGGATCACAGTTTTAATATTACTTGATATTAAAATATTTTCATGTAAAACTTTAAAAGATTATTTATATGATGGCTATAATATTTAAGAATGGTATATTATCAAAATTTTAAATTATAACAAATTTAAAAAATGAACTCCATCTCTGTAACAATTAAAAAGTGCACAAGGTGTGTACTTACAAAGAAAATCAGATATTTATATTGGCACATATCAACACAGAAAGATATGCTATAATAAAAAATGGTCACACAATTTTTTAGTCATTCATTTATTCACTCATATATTAATTCAATAAACATTTGCACTATATGATGGAGATAGTATTAAAATTGAGACAAAGTATTGATAAATTAAAAGCAGTAAATTTTGAAGGAGAAAAACACAGTGAATAATATAGCAATCACCTCTATTTTTTAACTGAAGAAAAATTGTTCTTTCATGGATATAGGGAAGCAACTATTTTATCCCTCTATATTCTTAGGATGTGAGTTATTTTTAATATAAATTTAAATTGCTCATATAATTATTTACAGTCAACAAGATATAAAAGCAGCCCAAGTATCCATCAGTAGATGAGTGGATAAAAGAACTATGGGACATTTACACAATGGAATACTACTCAGTCATAGAAAAGAAAAAAATTTTACCCTTTGTGACAGTGTGGATGGACCTGGAGAACATTATGCTAAGTGAAATAAGCCAGTCAGAGAAACAAATACCATATGATTTCACTTATACGTGGAATCTAATGAACAAACTGAACTAATACGCAAACTGGAGACATTTATAGATAGAGAGCAGGCTGACAGCTGGTGATGGGGAAAGTTAGGGGTGGAGGGATCAAGCAAACAGGGAAAAGGATTCATGGACATGGACAACAGTGTGGGGATTGCTGGGGGAATGGGGTATAAAGAGACATGGTAATGGAAAAATACAATAAAAATTAAAAAAATTACTCATATCTGTGAATGAAAACTTTATTAATGATTCTGAAAAAGTATGATAGAAGAAAAAACTAAAGTAGTGCCAGTGATGATGCCAAATTTTGGCTTTCAATCTTGAAGGGATGTTGCAGTGTTATGCAACATTAGGAGTGGATTTGGAAGACTATTACACCATAAGAGATATTGTCTAGTCTGCTGGTGAGTGCTAGTGAATATAGGTGGGCAGATAAACTTCTATAGTTTTGCAGTCCTATCCATATTCTATTTATATTCTTTAAGATAGCTATCACTTTCCTTGAATTCTAGTGAAACCAAGGGGCCTTTTCACAGAAACATAAAATCTAAATATTAACAAAACGGCCTTGGAGACTATTTAGTAACCTTTGTTAAAGCAAAAATTGCACTGTGCAATGTCAAACAAGCAACAGTGACTTTATTCAAGACTATTGCGGTAGGGGAGAGGGACCAAAATGTAGTCCAAATCCAAACTCACTGAAACAAAGGGCGAGAGAATTTTACGGTTTTATAATTGGCTTTACTCAAATGAAAAGGAAACTTTCTCAAGTTTTTGTGATAGAAAGTAGTTTTAGAGTTTGGAACAAGGCATCCATCAAGTTAGGCTCCTACTTTTCCATGGAGATGGAAGGATAGGGGTTCTGTCTTCCTCTCTTTCAGAGGAAAGACATTCCCAGGCTGTAAACTGGCAAGACACTTAAAAAATTATATCTCAAAGGGGAAGAGAATGAATTTACAATTACAAATTTTCTAAAGTAAGGCTCTAAGAAAAGGGAGGAGGAGACCTCTGAGGCTAAGCAATCTGGATTCTCTAGAGCTGGGGTGAGAAGGAGGTGAAGGAGATTAGAGACTGGAGAAAGCCTGTCTACAGTTTATTCAAGCCGAGGGAAGACTTAAGACCATCTTGGTAACTTCCTTATCTTTAAAGGTAAAAATAAGGACCAAAGGTGGGAGGGGGCATGTCTTAGTCATATTGCTGGGACAATTGATGTAAAAAAAAGAGGCTAAACCCAAAGCCTCTAGTGTAGTACTAGTGGGACTTGATTAGAAAGAATATATACACACCTGTGGTCATAGCAGTGTTGTTTCAATAGTTAAGATCTGGAAACAACCCAAATGCCCATCAGTAGATGAGTGGATAAGAGAGCTGGGTGCTTTTACACAATGGAATACTACACAGCCATGAAAAAGAAGGAAATCTTATCTTTTGTGATAGCATGGATGAACCTGGAGATTATTATGCTAAGTGAAATAAGTCAATTGGTGAAGGACAAATACCATGTAATCTCACTCATACGTGGCATCCAATGAACAAAATGATCTAATGAATGAAATAGAAATAGAGGAATAGAAACATGGAACAGACTGACAGCTGTCAGAAGGGAGTAGGGAGAAGGGACTGGATGAAAGAAAGTGAAGGGATTAACCAAAGGACATATATGAATAACCCATATGCACAGACAACAGTGTGGTGATGGCCAGAGGGATGGGGGGGATGTGGGAGGGAAGTGGGCAATGGAGGGACGAATGGGGACATCTGTAATAGTGTAAACAATAAAGGTAAAAAATAAAGTACTACAAATTTCATGAAAAGGCAAAAAAAAAAATCATTTAGTTTTACCTTGTCTGGGAAGCACTTTATCTGCCCCTCAATTCTAAGTGAGAACGTTGCTGGATAGAATAATCTAGGTTGTAGGTCCTTGCTTTTCATGATTTTGAATACTTCTTGCCAGTCCCTTCTAGCCTGAAAAGTTACTATCAAGAAATCAGCTGATAGTCTTATGAGAACTCCTTTGTAGGTAACTCTCTGCTTTTCTCTTGCTGCTTTTAAGATTCTCTCCTTATCTTAACCTTTAACATTTGTATTATGATGTGTCTTGTTTGGGACTCTCTGTGCTTCCTGGATTTGTATGTCGATTTCCTTCACTAAATTAGGGAAGTCTCCTTTCATTTTTTTTTTTTCAAATAAGTTTTCAATTCCTTGCTCTTCCTCTTCTCCTGGCACCCCTATGATTCAGATGTTGGTACACTTAAAGCTGTCCCAGAGGTTCTTAAGCCTATCCTCATTTTTTAAAATTCTTTTTTCTTCCCATTGTTCTGATTGAATGCTTTTTTCTTCCTTATGTTCCAAATTGTTGATTTGATTCTTGGCTTTATCCTCTCCACTTGGTTCCCTGTAGATTTTTCTTGGTTTCATTGAAGGCAGCCTTCATTTCTACCTGGGTCATTGATCATCACTAAGCTATTATTATATGAAATGCTAAAGGGGATTGTATAAGAAAAAGACAAAGGTAAAAATGATGAACATTAATATGGCAATAAATTCACAACTATCAATAATTGAATCCAAATAACCAACTAAGCAAACAAGTAGAAGAAGGACAGAATCATAGAGACAGAGATCATTTGGAGGGTTATCATTTTGGAGGGGGAAGGGGGAGAATGAGGGAAAAGGAGCAGGGACTAAGAACAAATTTGTAGGTACAAAATAGACCAAGGTAGGTTAAGAACAGTATAGGAAATGGAGTAGCCAAAGAACTTATATGCATAACCCATGGACATGAACTAAGGGGAGAATTGCTGGAGGAAATGGGGGTACTGGGTGGAGGGGAGGAAGAGGGAAAATGCTACTGTAATAGCAAATTGATAATATATATTTTTAAACAAGAAAAGGAAAAAATCTACTTGCTTGTTAGAACTATGAAATCAGAATGAAAAGATATCTTGAATATTCTCCTAATTTAGCAAGATCACCCTTATACAATTCTAAAGACCAGAGTTTCTGCTTTTTAAAAAATAATTGAAGAAATTAGATTTCAAAGTTTTCTTTACAATCTACTTCTCAGTTCACAAATGCTACACTGCAGTAAATTTAACCCTGATTGTTTCATGCTGAAGATAAACCCTTTTTTTCAATCTTAACAAAAATAGAAAATAGTTACTCAATGATCTATAGTTAGATAATTTTAGATTTGAAATAAACCATTTTATCCTCCAGGTTACAGAATAGAGAAAATAGATCAATTTTCTAAGTTGGTGCAATGAATTTCAAACAGGGAGAATATTGAAAGCGGGTGTGCTACTTTATTAATATAGTTTTAAAAACTCTCTCTCAGAGCTTTTCCCGTGAACGAGTTGATTCAGGCATTATTAAACAGCTAAGGAGCAAGGTAAACAAACAATAAATATCAACAACAACTCTCGAACTTATCCTAAGTATTCCTGGTTGTGAACTACAGGAACTAAAATAAACAAAATCCATTATTATGTAAAACAAAATTACTTGCCATATACAATGTTCCGCCTCCCTTAGCTAACGTAATCCTTTGGTCAGTTAGCTTATTTGGGTATTTAAGTATCAGGAAAGCAGGAGGCTCCTTTTCAGCATTCGGTTGTAGCTGACAATTCATAAAAAAAGCATATTAGATAGTTCTTGAGAACTTGCCTCTGTAGACTGTACAGTGTTAAAACAATGCTTTCAGAAATGCCTTTGAAAATGAGTTACATGGCAATACCACTGGCTCATGTGATCCGTGGGTTCTGTCTGATGAATGTCTTATGACTCAATTGTAGTAAAAAGGAAAGAACAACTAGTTTGAAATTATTCCATGTTCTTGGATCAACTTTGTAATAAAAATGAGCAAATGATATTTAAAAACAGCATAAAAATTCATCTTTAACTTCTCTGTTCTCAGTAAAGTATAAATAAAGTAGTTTGGGAGGGCATTGAGATGTTGTCCTACGGACAGGCAGTTTAAGCAACTGAAAGATCCCTTGGATAGTTCTCTTCAATTCCATCTTAAAGCATTTTTGATCGATCAAACAAGAATTATTCTTTCATCTCGGTCTTTGTTTGAAAAATGTTAGCTAAACGTTCAAAGGCCAAGATAAGCTGCTTCTTTGTCCAACTACCTTGTACCTAAAAAACTAAATGGAGAACCACTGCATATGAAAAAACCTGGAAATTCATGAATTGCTCAGTACTAAAGCCAAAATATCACTATTGCAGTAGAAGTTTGAAAGCATGTTAAAAATCGTTTAAAGCATTTTGAGAAATTCTTTGAATTATGTGGAATAGGCTTCTTATGTTGCAGGAAAAAAAGCCTGAACATTAATGCCTTCATATAACAAAGATTTCTCACTCCTGTAAACTCTCAGAAAGGTTGGCTGGCCCTTCCCTATCTTGCAGCCAGGCCATCTGGAACACACAGCCTCCAAAGTCACCATAGTTGTAAGATTTTCAGGAAGTTTTCCTTTACCAGGTCTGGAATTGTTTACTTCACTTCTGCCATTATCCCATTGGCCAGAACTCAATCCCTGGCTCAACCTTCTCAGGAAGTAAGTTGGGAAATATGGTCTTTCGATATGCTCACTTTCCAAATTGTGTCACAAATCACTATTCATTAAACATTTTGTGCATTTGTGTGAATGTGTTCAGCACCTTGACTTGGAACACAATGTTTTACAGCACTTACAATGCATGTGTATATTCTGTGTGTTTATGAAATACAATTTATTGAAGTTTTTTGCCGGCACTATATTTGAACTATTAAATCAGGCTCTTTCTCTTACATGTTGCAAACACTCAGTTACATTTAATTCATGGTTGAACTGAAAGATGAATACTATAAGAATCAATTTCCTGGGTTATGATTTAAAGAATAATTAGTATCTACATAGCAGCTATGCAGCTAGTAAGAATGATATGCCCTGGTGATGCTATTATAACAGTGGTCCATTCGGGTATGTTATGAGTAGAGCTCCGTTTTCCATATAAAATAATTTCCAGTTATAGGCTGTAGTGATTAACTTCCAAATATGTAATTTCTCTACATGTGAAATATGTCTCTCAAAAATACGATAATAGCCCTCTGGAATAAAGCATGATTCTCACTTAAAAGTCATTCTTTAGGGGCAGATTACTCACTTATATAACTTGTGAATAATTTATTTCCTTCCTTCATATCTAGTTCCAGGAATATCTCACTATAAGGCCTGTATAGTAGCACAAATCCAAAATCTCTTATTCAGTATCTTTGGGGACAGAAGTGATCAGAAATTCAGAATTTGTGGGGAGGTTGTTCTATATGTATAGAGAATCTTTCCTATTCACTGTTGTGCCTTTTACTTCATGTCAAACTCTGGGTGCTTGGGTCATTGTAAGTGGATTTTTATTCTTCTGTGAATAAGCAGGCAAGGATATATTTTGTGCTGTCTTGGGAATAAATTTATAGATAGAATGAAACCATGACATTGCAGATTGTTTTGGCAAAATACCATAAGGTGCTTTTTCTATTTTATTTGTTATTTTGATGTGTCACATGATGCAAAGCAAATGCAGCATGATGTTCTATTCAATTCTCCTCTTAAAGAAAGCTGCATGAAATGCACAGTGACATAATAATAGTAATAATTAAAAAAAAAACTCTATATGGCCCTCCCTTTGGGATTTGGGGTCAGTAGGTGGACCTAAAATATACCACATGAGCCTAATTATTAATCTAAATAATGTCCAAACTGGATGCTGTGGTTTCTTAGATCCCTAGTTCCATGGCTGTGAGAACATCTCCCTCTTCATTTTCTTGCTTCTTCAGAGATGCATGCTTTGACAGGCTTCACAGGAATTGCCAACGCAGCAGATGGGATATGCACAGTTCCCTCAAGCATAAAACAACATTTCTGTACTTGTTGTCAGGACTTTAAATTGCACAATGCTCTATCTGATTATTTTCAAACCCTGGCTTTGCTCTAGGAAGTCAAATGGAACCATTGGCATAAAAAAATTGAGAACGCTAGCTGAATTAAAGGAGCAAAAACTTGGGTTGAAAGTAAACCTTATGTAGAAGTCACTTATGCTGTTCTTTTTCTGTTTATTTTTTCTTATCATTGATATTATTTTCTCATGACCTCAAATAATATTAGGCAGTACTTGTGGTGTGCCTATGTAGTAAACCAAAAAAATAAATATAAGGACTTTATTTTCCTTTTTGTAAAAACACTAAAGTGCAGATATTTACCTTGTAATCTTAGAGTTCATGTGATTCATGGAGTAAACAACAAGAAGTAATTAAAACTAATGTAAAACCATAGTATTCAAACTGATATTTAATCTACTTATTATAGTAATTTGTACAGAAATTTATTATGCATCATTTCTTACCAGTTATTGAGATAGTGGCAGGGCTAGGTATGTGAATATTTGATGAGTTTGGGATTCAAGGATGCAGTTCACAAAGCTATAAACCTGCTGGGCTTGAACAGATTGTTAAATTTAGATGTTCTACGTTGCTCTCGATCTCTAGTCTTTAACTTCTCAGTTTCTCAGAGTACTTTGAAATGGAGTAAATGTGTTAAACATGTAGAGCAATTAGAAATTTGGTTCCAGCAAAGAAATTATTTCCAGGGGAAAAGAAAGTTGTGAAGAAAATGCTTTCAAAATGAGGGGAACAGCATGTAATGGGAGTAGGAGAAATGAGCACTTGAGTTCTCATCACCACATGGATTTTAATCCTGGCCTATTAGCCCTCGGCCAAGTGCAAAGCCACACTCCACCAAGGACTTAGTTTTCTGAGTCACTATCCTCGTACTGTAGCATTTAGGAATTACCACAGGAAAACACATTCCTTTGTGAGTCTTTATTGGCTTCTTCACATTACTGGAACTAGTTTCAAACTTTTTAGTTTTCACAAGGGAGGTGATGGAAAAAAACATTTTTAGTTTAGTTGATTGTGTGGGTTTCACAGATATGGTTTTGAATACTAATAGGGATAGTCCATAAAACATTTGGTGAATGGTCATTAGGTCAGTGTATAAGAAGACCTAAGAAGATATGGAAATAATAGTTCTCCAAGTCTTTTTTAAAAAATTGGATAAATTTGACATGTAACATTGTATAAATTTGTTGTACATCATGTGGCTTTGATATATTTGCATACTATAATACAGTTGCTATTATAACGATACTTATCATCTTACATACTTTCTATGCAGTATTATCGTCTGTGTTCAATAAATCTCTATTGCAATTTTAGTACTCACTACAAGTTTGTACCCTTAGACGCCATCAATATGATCCCCCCACCTTCCATCCTCCGATAACCACTCTTTCTCTCTCTTTGTATATGTTTGATTTTCTTAGTTTCCACATATAAGTAATGCCAAAAAGTACTTGTCTTTCTCTATATGAAGGTCCATCCATGTTGTTGCAAATGGCAGGATACCCTCATTTCTCATGGCTGAATAATATTTATATACATATGAATATCATATATATCTCATACCTTTTTATCCAATCATTTGTTAATGGACATTTGGGTTGTTTTCCTGTTTGGGCTGCTGTGAATAGTGCTGCAGTAAACATGGGCATGTGTATCTTGACAGTTTCCTGTTTTCATTTCCTTTGAGTATATTCCCAGAATTAGAATTGATGGATTGTATGGTAGATCTATTTTTAATTCTTTGAGGAAGCTCCTTATTTTTTTCCATAGTGGTTGGACTTATTTACTTTCTCACCAACAGTGCATAAGGTTTCCATTTAACCACATCCTTGCCACTACCCACTGTCTCTTGTCTTCTTGATGTAGCTATTCTAACAGGTGTGAGTTGAGATGTCATTGTGATTTTTATTGGCATTTCCTTATGATTAGCAATGAGCATTTTCTTGTGTGTATGTTCACCGTTTTGATGTCTTCTTTGGAAAAATGTCTATTTAATTTTTGTGCCCATTTTTAATGATATTGTTTATTCTTTTGTTATTATTTTTTGTTAGTTTTTATAT
The DNA here is from genome assembly GCA_004026765.1 of Micronycteris hirsuta. Taxonomy (NCBI): domain Eukaryota; kingdom Metazoa; phylum Chordata; class Mammalia; order Chiroptera; family Phyllostomidae; genus Micronycteris; species Micronycteris hirsuta. Next base: position 41,882 of record PVJI01013817.1, read on the forward strand.
ATCTTGGATATTCATCCCTTATTTGATATTTGGGTTTAAAAGAGTTTTCTCCTATTCTTTAGTTTGCCTTTTCATTTTGTTAATTGTTTCTTTTTCTGCACAGAAACTTTTCATTTTACTTTTTTACATTATCTTTTAGTCCTCTTAAACCCCTCTGCCCCCAACCCCCAAATCACCACACTGTTGTCCATGTCCCTGAGTCTTTTTTTCTTTTTGCTCAATCTTTCTACCCTTTAACCTCCTGTCCCCCACCAGCTGTCAGCCTGCTCTCCATCTATGAGTCTGTCCCCCATTTCCCTTATTAGCTCAGTTTGTTCATTAGATTCCGCATATGAGTGAAATCACACAGTATTTGTATTTCTCTGACTGGTTTATTTCACTGAGCATAATGTTCTCCAGGACCATCCACACTGTCACAAAGGGTAACATTTTTCTTTTTTATGGCCAAGTAGTATTCAATTGTGTAAATGTCCCATAGTTGTTTTATCCACTCATTTACTGATGGACACTTGGACTGCTTCCATATCTTGGTGACTGTAAATAACACTGCAATGAACAAAGGGATGATTACGTTCTTTTAAATTAGTGTTTTGGGTTCCTTCAGATATATTTCCAGAAGTAGGATCACTGGGTCAAAAGACAGAGTCATTTATTATTTTTTGAGATCTCTCCAGACTGCATTCCACAGTGGCTGCACCATTCCTACCAAAGTGCAAGTGTTCCCTTTTCTCCGCATCCTTGCCAGAACTTGTTGTTTATTGATTTATTGATGATAGCCTTTCTGACAGGTGTGAGGTGGTATCTCATTGTGGTTTTTATTTGCATTTTTCTGATGATTAGTGACGTTGAGCATCTTTTCATATGTCTAATGGCCATCTGTATGTCCTCTTTGAGAAATATTTATTAAGGTCCTTTGACCATTTTTTAACTGGATTGTTTGTTTGTTTTTGGTGCTGTTTTGTAAGTACTTTGGAAATTTTGGATATTAACCCCTTATCAGATGTATCAGGAAATATGTTCTCTCATTCTGTGGGTTGTCTTCTTATTTTGTTGATGATTTCCTTTGCTTTGCAAAAACTTTTTAACTTGCTGTAGTCCCATTTGTTTACTTTATCTTTTGTTTCCCTCGCCTGGAGAGATATAGCTGATAAAAAGTTGCTAGGAGCAATGTCCGAGATTTTGTTGCCTATGCTGCTTCTAGGATTTTTATGGTTTCAGGTCTATCATTTAAGTCTTTGATCCATTTTTAATGTATTCTTGTGTGGTGTAAAAAAAGTTGCCTAGTTTCATTTTTCTGTATGTATTTGTCTAATTTCTCCCAATACCATTTATTGAATAAACTATCTGTAGCCCATTGTATGTGCTTGCTTCCTCTGTCAAATACTAATTGACTATAAAGGTGTGGGTTTGTTTCTGGGCTTTCTATCCTGTTCCATTGACCTATGTGCCTGTTTTTATGCCAGTACCAGGCTGTTTCGAGTACTATGGCCGTATAGTATAGTTTGACATCAGGTAGGATGATTCCTCCAACTTTGTTTTTCTTTCTCAGGATCACTATTGCTATTTGGGGCCTTTTGTGGTTCCATATAAATTTTTGAAATATTTGTTCTAGTTCTGTGAAATATGTCATTGGAATCTTGATAGGAATTGTGTTGAATCTATAGATTGCTTTGGGTAGTATGGACATTTCAATGGTGTTAATTCTTCCTATCCATGACTGCAGTATGTGCTTCCACTTACTTGTGTCTTCTACCATTTCTTTCTTCAGTGACTTATAATTTTTGGAGTACAGGTCTTTTAATCATCGGTTAGGTTTATTCCTAGGAATTTCATTCTTTTCGAAGCATTTGTGAATGGGATTGTTTTCTTGATTTCCTTTTCTGTCAGTGTGCCAGTGTGCCTGTCTGTTTAAAACAGGGATCAAACTTGGCATACTTCAATTAAAAGCATTATTTTTGAAATTAAATTTCATTGTTCTACAGACACAGTTATTAATTTATGGATTGACAATAGCTGCTTTTGTGCTACAAGAGCAGAGTTAAGTATGGCAGCGTTGAGTAATTGTGACAGAGACAATATGGCCCACAATGCCAAAAATATTTCCTAGCTGATTGGTTATAGAAAAAGTTTGCTAATCCCTGGTTTAGAATAATTAGTTACCCAAGACTATAGATCTGTAGCAAAGGAAATCTATCCCGTAAAATGAAGATGAATGTGTCATTTTTTCTTCATTATTCCCTGGAGCATGGCATTCACAAAAAATTATTTCGGAGAAAATGATTTATGAATAACACCCTGGGGATTCATGCATAAAGAGCTCAGACACTAGAGAATTGGGCAGAAGCTCCTCTTACCAAAGGCAAGGTGTTCTTAAAAGATCCAGAGCAGGGACAGGACTCAGGAAACCCACGATGGTGGTGGTCTGCAGGGCTGATTTCAGAGGGTCGATGTGACAAGTGCTATGAGACAAATACAACAGCCACTTGACTGAGTGAGAAGAGAGGGGTGGCAAAATGTGGTAGGTAAATCTGGACGTTTATCCACTAGATAATCATGGTAAAAACAGTTCTTTTTTTTTTTTTATGATAGTGAGTCAGACAACATCTGCTTGTTTAAATACAGAAATATTTTAGTGAAGGATAAGTACTAATGGCTTTTAAAAAATGACCATGAAACTGACTGAGAAATCGTGTTTTTAAATGGTTTCCTAAGAAAAATATGTTTGTCAAGATGGAAAATCTATGAAAAAGTCTATAAATATATTTGATGCCTAATATTCTTCAGCTAGTGTGTGTCTTACCTGAATAGCTCAAAATCTGTGCTAATTAAATCATGTATTACACTTAGTTTTTCTTAGCACTTTAATAAAGCAAGATTAAATGAAGATGCTGGAATTCTAATTCTTTAGATCTCTAAACAGAACAAAACAGAACAAAACAGACTTTCAAAGCCCCCCAAAGCACAAATATTTTCTTTTAAAAATTCTCATTCTTCCTTTTTGAAATACTCTCAGTGGACAAAAAGTCATTGCTAGTTCTCTTTTACAACCATTTATTAATTGATTTTATCACTTATAAATAGAAGATCTAAGAAAGATGGGGACTAGGTAAGTTGGAAAGTTTATGTTAGAAATAATTGAAGATTTTACAACCTTTTTACCTGTCTTTCTTAGAAAATATTTAATTTGTGCTACAAGAAAAGGGTAGATTTGCATATCTAATAAAGAGGTAGCAGCATCATCAAATAAGAAGTGAGAAGGATAGGTGATTAGCATGAGGTATAATTTAGACTGTTTTCAGCAGAGAAGAGTGAGAAAAGAGATTAGAGCAGATGCATTGTTGAGTGAGTCTTTGGGTGTAGTTGCAAAAAATAGAATTCTTTTCACAAAATTTGCTGTGTGTTAGTAGTGTTACGCTCAATACTCAGTAATGCTTCTGGGTCAGAGATTCCCTTTAGTTGTATCATCATTCCTTGAACTGAATGAGGATTGAATTAAAAGCTATGATAAAATTCTAAGAAGACCAAGTACAGAGTACTATGACAGCATAATTGAAATGATGTTATGGAATGTAACATTGAGGAACTGAACTCTAAAATCCCCCCTCTTAGTTTAAGTAGGAATTACTCAGGTGAAAAACTGGAGATGAGCAGAAGATATTGCTCCTTTCATAAGAGCAATTTTGGTATAGTGGCAGTGCTAGAAGCCAGGCAGGAAGTCAGTGCTGATTCAATGAGGGTTTAGGAGATAAGGTTGGATATGCAGAAGTCTGTCCCAATAAACTTGGCTTGAAAAGAATGAGAAAATATTAAAGCATATAAAAATGAATTGACAGAAAGATGTTTCCCTTTCAAATGAGAGATACCAGAGAACATCTGAATGCTGATGAATCTATGGAAAGAGAGAATGTAGTAGATTTATGACTCTGAGAAGATGGGGAAAAATAGGATCTATAATAAGTGGGAGTAATAGCCTTAAAGGAGAAGAGAAACCCCAGCCTCCACACCCATTATAGCACAAATGAAGAAAGGGAGAATTGGTGAGGAATCAGGTTAAGCTTGCATTTCAGTG
>PVJI01013818.1:0-46444 GCA_004026765.1 Micronycteris hirsuta
CACACATTTATGGTCAATATTCAATAGACAAAGCAAGCACATACATTGAGCTAAAGATAGTTTATTTAACAAATGACATTGGGAAAATTGGACAGATATGCCCATAAAAATGAAACTAGACCACCTTCTTGTATCACACACAGGAATAAATTCAAAATGGATCAAAGACTTAAATATTAGACCCAAAACCATAAAAATCCTAGAAGAAAACATGCAGCAAAGTCTCAGACATTGCTTATAGCAATATTTTATCAGACATACTATATCCTCAGGCAAGGGAAACAAAAGAAAAAAATAAATAAATGGGACTACATCAAGCTAAAAGTTTTTGCACAGCAAAGGAAATTGTCAACAAAATAAAAAGACAACCCACAGAATGAAAGAACATATTCACCAATACATCTGATGAGAGGTTACTATCCAAAATTTATAAAGAACTTACAAAACTCAACACCAAAAAAACCCCCAAACCACCCAATCAAAAAATGGGCAAAGGACCTGAACAGACACTTCTCCAAAGAGGACATACAGATGGCCAATAGAAATATGAAAAGGTGCTTAATATCACTAATCATCAGAGAAATGCAAATTAAAACCAAAATAAGGTATCATCTCACACCTCTCAGAATGACTATCATCAATGGTTTAGGAGTTCCGGCCAAGATGGAGGCATATGTAGAAACCCTTCCCTTCCTCACACAACTAAAAGGAGAATCACAACCAATCTAAAATCAATAAACAAGCAGAAGTGCCAGAAAATCAACTGCATGGAGCTCTGACAACCACAGAATTAAAGAAACAGTCAAACAGAACAAACAGATGTGTATGGCGGTGAGGCTGAAGACCGTGGGGGCAGGGCTGACTGCTGCACTGGCAGGCTGTTCGGGAGGGGCTGATTTAAGGGGAAAGTGAGACTCAGAGCTGGCTGTGGACTGTGGTGGTTGCCTCAGTGGGAGAAACTCCCAATCTCACATGAGAGTTCGTTGAAAAGTGGGCTAGAGAGGAGTACGGGAGCTGCATTGTTCCCTCTCTGGCCCCTCCCCCTCAGGCAGCACCACAGTACAACAAGGAGGGTTGCCCTGCCCCAGTGAACACCTAAGGCCCCGCCATCTTACAACTTAACAGGGGCCCCGAACAAAGAAATATGGCCAAAATGAAAGAATAGAGCAAAACATCAGAAAGAGAGCTAAGCAAGGAGATAACCAACCTATCTGACGGAGAAATTAAAGCCCTCGTAATCAAAATGCTCACAGAACTAATTGAGCTTGGTCAAAAAATGAAAGAACAAATAAAATATACCCAAAATGAAATAAAGCACAATATTCAGGGAACCAACAGTGACAGGAAGGAAACCAGAACTCAGATCAATGGTTTGGAACAAAAGGAAGAAATAAACATGCAACCAGAACAGAATGAAGAAACAAGAATTCAAAAAAGTGAAGAGAATCTTACAAAACTCTGGGACAACCTGAAATGTTCCAATAGCCAAATTATAGGGGTGCCAGAAGGAAAAGAACAATAGCAAGAAATTGAAAACCTATTTGAACAAATAATGAAGAAAAACTTCCCCAATCTGATGAAGCAAATAGACTTTCAGGAAGTCCAGGAAGCCCAGAGAGTCCCAAAGAAGTTGGACCCAAAGAGGAACACACCAAGGCACATCATCATTAAGTTACCCAAGATTAAAGACAAAGAGAAGACCTTAAAAGCAGCAAGAGAGAAGGAGACAGTTACCTACAAAGGAGTACCCATAAGGCTATCGGCTGATTTCTCAAAAGAAACCTTACAGGCAAGAAGGGGCTGGAAAGAAGTATTTGAAGTCATGAAAGGCAAGGACCTACATCCAAGAATACTCTATCCAGCAAAGCTTTCACTTAGAATGAAAGGGCAGACAAACTGCTTCCTAGATAAGGTCAAGTTCAAGGAGTTCATCATCACCAAGCCATTATTATGTGGAATGTTAAAGGGACTTATCTAAGAAAAGGAAGATAAAAAATATGAACAGTAAAATGACAACAAACTCACAACTATCAGCAAATGAACCTAAAAGAAAAGAAAAACAAAATCTAAGCAAACAACTAGAATAGAAACAGAATCAGAGAAATGGACATCACGTGGAGGGATTTCAGTGGGGAGCAGGAAGGGAGGAATAGGGGGGAAAAGGTACAAGGAAGAAGAAGTGTAATTAGTGGGCATAAAATAGATGGAGAGAGATAAATGATATAGGAAACAGAAAACTCAAAGAACTTACGTGTACAACCCATGGACATGAACTAAGGGGGGGAATGCTGGAGGGTTGGGGGCTCAGGGTGGAGGCGGGATTAGGGGGAAAAATGGGAAAATTGTAATAGCATAATCAATAAAATATACTTAAAATATAAATAAAAATATTTTTTAAAAAGAATGATTATCATCAATAAATCAACAAACAACAAGAGCTGGCGAAGATGTGAAGAAAGGGGAACCCTTTTGCACTATTGGTGGGAATGTAGATTGGTGTAGCCATTGCAGAAAGCAGGATAAAGATACCTCAAAAAATTAAAAATAGATCTGTCTTTTGACCCAGTGATCCCACTTCTGGGAATATATCCAAAGGAACCCAAAACACTAATTCAAAAGAACAACAGCACCCCCATGTTCACTGTAGCATTATTTACACTCCAAAAGATATGGAAGCAGCCCAAATGTCCATCAGTAGATGAGTGAATGAAACAACTATTGACATTTACACAATGGAATATTACTCAACCGTAAAAAAGAATAAAATTTTGCAACAGCATGGATGGACCTGGAGAACATTATACTAAGTGAAATAAGCCAGTCCTAGAAAGACAGACACCATATGATTTCACTCATATGTGGATCTAATGAACAATGTGAACTAACAAGGAAAATGGGGACAGACTTGAAGAGCAGGGTGACAGCTAGTGTTGGGTGGGGAAGTGGTGGAGGGATTGAGCAAAAAGAAAAGGGACTCATGGACATGGACAACAGTGTGGTGATTGCTGGGGGGAGGAGGGCATAAGGAGACTAAATGGTAATGGAAAAATATAATGAAGATTAAATAAAAATAATTCCATGTGAAATTTCTTTAAAAATTTACTTTATATTCTTAAAAGTTTTGTTTCATGAAATAAGACTTAAATTCTGTTGTATTAATTTCCTTAAGTAAATTTTGATTGCTATGAGTTGATAAGATACAATAATACCTTAAGACCCTTGAGCTCAAATAAAACACCCCTCCTCCCTGCTTGTGTTCTGAAACAATTGAGTTAGAGAATAAAGTGGATGAATAACAAAATATCAGCATTATTACTGCCAGTAATAACTTTTGGACAGTGTGATTTTAGAATTATTACTGTTAGAGAAGTCAATTTTGTGTACACAGCTCTTCAGAATTACTCAAACATAACACCCAAGCTCTAGATGGTACTGGAACTCTGTGGCCTTTCCTTTTAAAGAGGAAGGGGGAAAGAAGAGTGAGAGGTTTCATACCCTATCCCTCCTCCCGAAGAGATAGTACCTCTTATCCCCTGGGGAGAAGTAAATGAAAGGATGGGGAAGACACCAAGTGTCATGTTTTTTTTTAAATAATTACTTTATTGTTGTTCAACTACAGTTATCTGCATCTTCTCCCCTCCCCTTCCCCTCCTCCTCTAACCCCACCTCCCTCCCCTGCCTCCCTCCTCCTCCTTGGCCACTGTAAGACTGTTCTTACTTTCAATGTCTCTGGTTATGTTTTGCTTGCTTTCTGCTTTTGTTGATTATATTCCAGTTAAAGGTGAGATCATATGGTATTTGTCCCTCACCGCCTGGCTTACTTCACTTAGCATAATGCTCTCCAGTTCCATCCATGCTGTTGCAAAGGGTATACGCTCCTTCTTCCTCTCTGCTGCGTAGAATTCCATTGTGTAAATGTACCATCATTTCTTGATCCATTCATTTGTAGATGGGCACTTAGGTTGTTTCCAGCACTTGGCTATTGTGAATTGTGCAGCTGTGAACACTGGTGTAGTTTCACAGGGGAGATACTGGTAGAAGGGAATAAGTGTTGGCCCAGACACCATCACCTGTGATTGCAAAGTATGTGCAGGGAGAGTTTACAATTGTTTTAAAAAGAAACAAATTGGAAAACTTAAAAAAATGAAAATAGGGTAGTGTGAAGTCCGTATTACTGGATGAAAATCATTAGAGGCATATTTAGTCTGTTATTTCTGACATATTTTCTGTGTCTTTTGCTCCTCATCCCCTTGGTCACCCCTTGCACAAAGCCATCTGAAGGAGCATCAGCAGATGACACAGCAGCAGCAGCAGCAGCAGCAACTTAGTGCTCATAAGCCATGGCCTCTGAGCTCATCTACCAGCCTGTTCTCTTCAAAATTCTCCAGTCTTCCGACCACACTGGGGGTGAGCTCCTACAGGATAAAGTAAAAATTAAGATTTTCAAACCAGTGGCTTACAGATCAAATTCAACTACTAACATGTGTTTCTTTGTTCATTTGGACATTTACTGCATATTTTATTTGAATTATATTTACAAATTTATTTTTGAATCTTATGCATAGAAAGTTGGATAATTGCACCCTACAATCCATAGCATGTTATTATTATACACCCATGTACAACTCTTCTTGATTTTTTAAAATAATTGGTATTTCCCTCTCATTTCTTGTGTTCTTGATGCTCATAACAAGGTGAGACTCTAATATATTTGATATTTATCATTTCACATACATGAAACCTTATAGAATATATTGTGTTGTTTTTATGTGAATGTATATTTAATTTATATAAATGATATTATACCATGAATCTCATTCCTTTTTTTTTCCCTGATGCTATATTTTGTAAATCCATATTGCTATGTGTCATAAACTGTTTGTATAGACGTTGAATCAGTTCCTAACATTTACAAATTAGAAGACTTTACATTCACATGCAGATTGTTGGCTTCTCTTTGCGTTATTATGTCTGCATGGCAAGCAATCATAGAAGCTGAATTGACGGCTGCCTTTAGAAGGGGCTAACGCTTTCTGTTTTTCCATTTGGCCCCAGTCAGTCATTACACCGTCCGCTGTCTGTTTGTCGGTTTGACGCCCCAGCAGCCCCACCTGAGCATGAGCTGTGGCCTGCTCCACTCTTACACTTTGCTTTCCTTCTGTCTTCCTGTGCCCCTAATAGTAGTTTTCTAGTTTAACTTTGAACGACTGGCATCTTTTTCTCAGTCATTGCAAACTTTTTTTTCCAAGGACAAAAAAATGACTATGATCTCTTTCCATATTCACATTTGTAAATAATCCAGCCCTTTCTTTTTACTAGGCCTTTGTACTATGTTCTACGTGGACACCCTTCTTTTTATCTTTAAGTCAAATGTGTGCACTTTGTCCTCACTGATAACGTGTGATTTCCCTCTGCAGATAAAATTTCCCATCTGCCCATTAGAGCCCTGCCTTTTCTCACTCTTCTCTACCCTCACATGGTACTCCCTGTTCTACCACTGCTTCTAAGACTGGAATCTTCTACACCCTCACACGTATCTCCTCTTTTGAAGTACTGCATATGTTCTGCTTGTATTATCCATTCATTCCTTTGGTGACTCAGCAAATATTGATTGAGCTATTACTGGATGCTAGAAACACTATTCTAGTGTCTGGTAATGCGGAAATCAACAACAACATCAACAACAAACGTATCTTCTTATTTCCATTCTCATGACTCATGGAAGATATCAGTAGTTTGGTATGTGTGCTGGCCCAATACCGCCACTCTCCCACACTCTTAAGTGGTCTTAACAGCTGACTAAAAAATGTTTTATTGCACTCATTGACTTTTATAATTCTTACCTAACACTTACAAATAGGTTGAAAATACATTCAGGTCTCAACATTTATCAGTATTCTTAATTGCTTTGGAGAATGGTAGGTTTAGAAATAGTTCCAGGCTGATTGCACTCCAGTTTACTGCTAAGCCAGCAAAAAGCAGTGGAAATACCATGTTCAGAATAGTGAGAAGGCTGGAAAATTCTCTTTAACGTCTCTTTATTCCTTCATGGAGCTAGACCCTAAGTTTCATGGTCATTGCAACCAATACAGATTGAAGAATCCACCAGGTCAGAGGATGGTTCTGCTCTACTTTAAAACATCAGTCTGGGAGAGGCAGTTCCTCACTCTGCCCGTTACCTACCTTTATGTCCTGTTTCCAATGTGTCGCCAGACTCAAATGGGGCCTGGCCATGCTGACCACAGTAAGCAAGAATTTTCTCATCATTAGAGCCTTTCCTTTTCTCTAGGTGAGAGGAGATTTAACTTGGAAGTGTTCGAGTTGATAAGAGAAGGTGATTGATGAAGAAGTTGTGGGACAATGCATTGAATGGTAGATCTCTTTCCTAGAACGGGGAGAAAGAACAAATACCTGGGAGTTTTCTGACAGTGTGCTGCATGCGTCGGGCCTTAGTCATGGATGTCTAGAAGCAGGGTGTTTTTCTCTGAAAGCCCTTTGTCATGAAATATTTTTTCTTCGTCTAACTCAAGATATGGTTTTGTAAAAGTCCAAAGCAACTTTAACATAAAGATTGGTTTATAGCAATGGAAAATTTTTATATACCAACTTTAGGTTGAATTTTGACGATTTATTTTATTACTACTACAGTTTTGAAGTTTTTGTAATATACATAATATATTTCTGATATTTTTTAAAATAATTACTTTATTGTTGTTCAATTTCTGATATTTTAAAGTTAATTTCTTTTTGTGTGTGTGAGCATCGCTTAAAGTAAGAAAGTCAGTAAATGTATTTAACAATACCACACATATCTACCAAATGTTTAGCCCCTGTAATTCAATCATATTTATGCATGTTATTTATAAAAGTAACACTTTGTTCATGCTAGTTGCAAAGAGATGGTACATAATTTCAGTTGCTTTTTGTTCAATGGAGGGATCTAATACTAACTGACCACCCACGATGTGTCAGGCACTGAACATGTTGCTATTATACTCTACTTAAATTAATTCAAGTTAAATTGAGAATGAGATTTTTATTCCTATTTTAGATCTGAGGACTCCCCAGAGACTAACTAACCTGAAGGAAATCAAGAGAATGTTATGTGTCAGAACTGTAATTAGATAATGATTTTAAATAAAGCCTTTGAAGCACACACACATACACACATTTTGAAGACTAAGCCAACTATTTAGAACTTGGCAATGAACCTCTCTGATTCCAGATCTCACATTTTCTCCTTTTTAGATAATGATAGTGTTACAAGAAAGAAACAATCTTCTCTGATTCCTTCCCCAGGGCTGAAATGGCAGGGCAGACTTAGCTGGGCACTAGGGCTTTAGGAAGGCAGACTCGCTCAGACCCAGACCAGCTCCAGTATGAATCCCCATCTGACAGGCCACCATTTAAGACATATTCCTTCTAGGTCTTTACAAATCCCTTAGTAAAATATGAATGTTCCTGGAGTATTATGCTTTGAGTCAATATCAATAAAACCTCAGGAGATCTGTTGACCCACACCATTTCCAGTGGTGACAGATAACGGAGAGCGTAGTCCCCAAGGAGTAAGACAAAGGATGCAGTGTAGGTCTTCCCATGGGAAAGGAAGCAATAGGTAATGCTGAGAGAGCAACAGCATGGATGTGAGTGAGTAAATAATAAACTGCACTTAGTTACAGTTTTCTCAAGTTTTATCTGCTTAGTACTTATATAGGCATTCATTCTGACCCTTAGAAAAATACTAGTTTTTGATATAATCTTGTCAACTTACCATAGAAATCATTTAAGAAACATAGCACCCTACAATATCTTTAGCTTGCTTTAAGAAAAAAAGAAACCAACAACACACACCTAATTCAGATGTATCAGATGTGTTCTGATGATGTGTGTTATCTCAAGGTCAAATGAATACCAGCAGGGAGACCACAAATACACAGCATTATAAATGACCTCAGGAGAACAGAAAAGTGAATATTCATCAATTTTAAGTACTCCAAGACAGCAGGAGACTATTTTGGCCTTGTTGCATGACACTTAATGGCACGACTATTTGACAGCTCTTTCATTCCAGGAAAAAAAAGTTGAACAAGGAGGTCATAAGTCAAATCAAAATCCCAAAGGAGAAATCAAACCTCAAAGGTACTCTTTAAAAAGATAGTCAGTGTATCCAATGTGAAGGCATATTACAGTGTCTCATATTTCATTTTAAATTGTTGTACAACTGATTATGGAGCATTGGTAATTTCAATTGAATGAGGATCACGAAGATTTGGCAAAAAAAAAAAAAAAACTAGAAAAACTACTCAAAGCATCTAGTTAATTGGAGGTAGCAATCAAAATAGAATAAATTACAGTTTTAAACTTAATTTTCTCATCACTTGGGCAATACAATGATTGGTATTCTTGGTTTATAGCAAATTCCAAGTTCTTATTTACATTATTTATTTATTCTTTATTCTTTCAAACACATTAAAATCAGCTCCACTATATCCTAAGGACTGTCAAATTCACTAGAGTCATAAAATAAAAGAAGATGGGAGAGATGAGGTTGAAAGCCAGACAAATGCAAAGTGTAGTCCCTGGAAAAGGAGACAGTGTGCCGAACAAGAGAAGGGAAGTAACTGAGCATTGTGGGGACAAGGTTGGAAACCAAGGAATACGCAGGGGAAATGGTGAGGTTTGGAGCCTCGTCTATGAAAACTGCACTTTGAGGCTTCCACACTTGTGCAAGTTGCACAATACCCTGCACCAAGGCAGTTTGAGTTTAAAGCTCCTGTGATTCTAGTTGTCACATATGTACTCTGTGTGTTGACCTTAGTAATCATCAAATGCTAATCAGAAAACTGGTCATTTTAACAATGTAAATTAGATCATATTAGCATCGCTCTGGAAAAATGCTTCAAAAGATTTCCACTGCACTTGGAATAAAATTCAAACTCTTTAGCATCACCTTTTAGATCTTATGTGATTGAGTCCCTGACTACCTCTTCAGTCTCATTCTCTGTCACTCATCCCTGACTCTCCATTCTCCACGTGTACTAACCTCCCTTTAGAACCTCAAACATGTGTGGCCTCTGTGGTGACCCCTTTGTCAGGACTCCCCGCTCTCAAGCCCACCACTCTTCATCTGACTAACCTCTTTAGCTTTGCAATTTGAGTTCAAATGCCCCTTACTGAGGAAGACTTTTCTGACCATCAAGTCTAAAATAAATTATTAGACCCTTATTATTTGCTTTCACTGTACACTGTTCTTTTTCTTTGTAGCACTTATTACAAATCGAAATTGTAGGATAGCATACAAGCACCATGCAATCATATTGTATAATACCTAGAGTGTTTTAAGTTCCACAAAGACAGGGAGCATGTTGTTTTTTTCAATTTACACTGTACTTCCCGACTTATAATTAGTATTAGATAATGTTTCTTAAAAAACAAATAAAGGACCATTATGCATATAGTAATTAATTATTACTTAATACATACAGGACTTTAGAGTCACAATATTATTTTGAACTTGGGGTCTCTAGAGAGAAACGATAAACACAGCCTTTGATGGCAACCACCTGACTGGGTGATGTCCATCTGCCCTTGGCACAGGAGAGTGAGTCCAGGGCTGGCTGTGTGGCCCCACCCCTTTACTTCCTTGTGTCTTGGTTTTCCAAAGTGTTAAATGAGGGTTGAATTAGATGGTCTTTGTTATTTCTATATTAAAAGTGAAAGAAAAGCATATCTTTATGTAGGAATTTTAGAAAAAATTCTATGAAGCACTAAGGATATGAATGCTTAGCTGCCTTTGCTGGCATGATGTCCAAAGGTTAAGGACCAGGTCCATTTACTTTTCCCCCATTCCTTTCACCTAAAGAGCATGTCTGATTTTCCTAAGCAGAGACTTAGAAACAAGTATGGGCAAGGACTCAAAAAAGCGAGCATTAACTTTCTAAACCCCCTTATCACTGCAACATCGAGGTTTGGCACGGAATCACAGAACTCTACACAGCAGCTGCTTTCACGGTCCTGTGTGCATACTGAATCAGAGATTTCTGCTCTATAAGAGGCTATTTCAGAAAGTCAAACATACAGCTGCTCTATCTTTGCATGTCACTATCTTTAGAAGTCATTTTATAGACTTTCTTTTTTTTGGTCTGTACTCATGTACTGTAAGTCAAAAAAATCTCAAATATATGACCCATACTTACTAACTGTGTTGGTTAGTGCCACACTTAAGTCTTTTGACTCTAAAAGTATCATTCTGTCACAGAACTGTGCCACCATTTCTCAAAGTTATCAGTGTTGCAGAGTCGCCGCCAGATTGTTTGACATGGTTACATAACTGCAGTTGATAAAGTTCAATTCACAGCTAGTAAAAACAGCCTTCACAGGATGTTCAGAAACGCAAGTCTGATAGTAAATCTATTACCGAGCTGACCTGTAATTTACCGTGAAGAAAGTAAGTTGAAACATGACTGTCACTGAATACCAGAGGGTGTCACAGATTCATTTTATAATCTAAGAGAAAATTCTATTTCTGGTTTTTCTTTTTGAGAAAAAGGGAAAATAATACCAGATACATGTCTCAGACTCAGACATACTCATTACATTTGCAAATGGGTGGGATAAACCCTGATATGGCAGATAGATGCTTTATGAGTATAGAGCTAAAAAAGCAAATGGCAATTTGAGCTTGCTAAAGCAACAAAATCTAACCTATTCCAGGGCTCTCTTCTCTATGAGCCAAGCCATTATATAGACTTAGAAGACAGAATTTAAAAAAAAAAAAGCAAATGGATGTCTAATAATTAGCTTTGGAGTGAGACAGTTTCACAAATTACTATATCAGTGAAATTGCACAGGAAGTACAATTGGACCCTAGTAAGACCCATGACTTTGGTTTACCCTGCTTCTCCTTTTTTCTGTAATTCTCTTTGCTCATTTTCTTCCTAAAATGAACATCAATACAAACATCACCTGCTCTACAAAACCTTTGTTGGTTTTGCCTCCTCCAAGAAAATCGACCACTTTCACCTACCTGTGTTTCCTCTGTACCCAGCACACATGCCTTTTACAGAGTTTAACTACTTTGTTTAAGAGACTCCTTTTTGGCAGTAAATTTGATGAAAGAAGTCACCATTTTATTCATTTTGGTTTACCTTTGACTTATCTTACTACTATATGCAAGGACTAAAGAAGCTGAATCCAGTGTAGGCCCCGCTGGCCAGGAGTTTCAGTGTGATCAGATCTTAATAAATGTGAATACTTGACACTTAGTGTTAATAACTTCCCAAAGACTAAAGCTTATTTTCAGTGGAAAATTGGCCTTGGGCTCTAGAAGAAGTTAAAAAAAAGGAGGTTTTGTTTCCCTTCTTCTTCTCATTCTATATCTTTCTTCCAGTTCTCAGATTCCCAGAGTTTTTGTGTTTCCTTTACGGATTTAAAATCCTAGACTAGGTGCCTAAGTAGAAGTACCTAGACTAGATATGTATTTCCCAGAAAAATCTAGTGTTAGTCCATTTTCCTTCTCATCTTCTTCTATGACCCCTCCCCAGGGAAGGCTTCCTTTTGTAAATGTTTATGCTTGGTATTTCCTCTGAACAAAGTAATGTATATTACACAGAGGGATATAAATTCTTGATGCCTTATGGCAGGGGTTTCAAACTCATTTTCAGCAGGGGCCACATCAGCCTCACGGTTGCCTTCAAAGGGCCAAATGTAATTTTAGGACTGAATAAATGTACCTACTCCTTAACTAGGGGCAAGGAGCTCGGCGATGCTGCTGGGTAGAAACAGGGTGCTGGGCCAGATAAAGCAAGGTGGAGGGCCGGATTTGGCCTCTGGGCCTTGTGTTTGCCACCTGTGCCTTATGCGATATCAATAAGAACTTCTAATAAAGAGAATGCATGGGCTTGCAAAGAGATATTATTGTTTCCTCTGACATCAAACTACTAAACAAAAATCTGTCAAATTTACTCTCTTACTATTGGTTCCGGGGTAGGGTAATGAATCTGTTTGATGAGACTCTCATCCCACCTAACCATTGTCAGAAGAGGAAAGAAAATATTATCTGGGGTTTGGTTAGGCAAGGTGAAGAGAGATGACTAATTTAAAAATTAGTGTATATTTGACACTAATGTGTATATTCTTTCTCCCAACCTTCATATTTTTAATGTATCCTAATGACCCTTATTTATTTTTTGAATAAGTGCATTTAATAGGTACTGTATAAGTTTCATTGGAGTAGTTTCTATAGATAGTAAATTGTCTTCTGGACTGAATTGAGAATTTTAAGCATCAACTTACCTCCAAGTCTATTTGTTTAGTTTGGCCAATTCATGAAGTATAATGTCCACCTGACATGTAGAAAATGAAAAAAGACTGATTTATTAGGGGTTTGTGGACAGACAGTTAAAAAGATAAGAAAGCCATATATGACCCATATTTGAATTTTGATCTCAGGTTTTAATGTAGGGATATACCCATGGTGTCATGCAGGCTTGTTCGACTCTAGTGATCTTTGAGTGAAGAGTGCCCTTGTAACGGACTCTAGTGATCTTTGACTGAAGAGTGCCCTCGTGATGCTCCTGTGCTTCAGCTACCCTCGAGACCCCGTCCATCAAAAGCAGATTGATCCCCACAATCCAGTGCCTCAGTTATTGTTCCATTCCGTCTCAAGGTCCATTTAACAGATGGTTACCCCAAATTATCATTGGAGTGTACCATTTGTCCTTAAGAAGAGAGACAAATATCAAAGCAGTTTATACTGAATTGATTTGATTTTTTAATAAATATTACATCATATATTTTCTGTAAATGATTCCCTTGGCTGCCTAATATTCCATAGTATAAGATACATACTTTATTTTAATCTCATAGTGTTTAACATTTGGTTTCTTTCCAAATGTTTACTGTAACAACTAAGGTTCAGCAAAAATTTAAATATTTAAACCCATTAATACCTGACTTTTGCTCCAACCTTATTTCACTGATGACTTAAATGTAGTTTACCCGCAAGGCACTAATTTGAACACTTACCGAAAATGACCTTGGGTTAGGACCTGGGGATACCCTTGTCCAATTTTGAATTAGCCACTATCTTGGCAATTGAAAAGACATGCTGAGGTCAAAAATAAATTGCCTTAATTTACTTAATATTTTCAGTTTACCAGCATTTTTGTTGTCCTAATAGTGTGTTTTCAAAGCTTTTCTTAACAGATTAAAGAAGTAATAAGCCAATTAGCAGAACTATCATTTAAACCATGTGGGTAATTCTGATAGATTAGTGCAATATCCACTACATATTAGTAAAGAACAAAGGAAAGATTAATTACAAAGAAAAATGTCAATAGTCATATATAAGAAAAGAGAACCATCTGTATTTCCATTTATCTGTATCACCTATTGCCTTGACAGTAGAGGAGACTTTTCCCCCGAAAAAAAAAGACCATATGCTTTAACATACAAACATCCAGAAGGTCAGAAAACAGAGCATTTCTGTGGAATACTGCTTGGCATAGGAAATTTGTGCTGGCCAGGAGGCTTGCTTCTAAGGACACGAGGGAACTCTGGTCTTTTTCTGCTAAAGCAAGCTCTTGGTATCCCTTTCACGATGTTTCTGGACTTCACAGAATCTGGAACAAACGCAAGCTGGAGTGTACTGGCACGTGCATGCAGCTTCACCATCTGCTTTGCTTCTTCGATTCATCAATTTCCTCCACGTATGATTTCGCCCGTCATTTAGTCCAGTTATGAAAGATATGTACTCTGAGTGTTTTGTCTTTAATTACTTTTATAGATCTTTTCAAAGAAAATGATGCTATAGTATGTGAGTATGATAAAGTAAAATGTATTTGTAAAAAAAAAAACCACTAAATCATTAAAATTAAATATTTAAGCTTCAACTAATTAACAAGTCAAGAAAGTTATGGTCTTGGCTGCTTAATGAACAGTTAAGAAAAGGAAGCTGGGTGTTACTGTCTTTGACAAAGGCAGGGTCTACTACTGTTTGGTTGCAAGCTTATCTTTTGTTAACTACTTTAGATTTATGTTAAAATCCTATGAAGCTATTTCCTCTACGTATATTATTTGAAAGATTTAAACACTAATATGGACTTTATCTACCTTTTATGAAAGATAGAAAATGATATCTCCTTTGAGAGAACCACTGTTATTTATCATATCTAAAGTAGTTGGTGAAGCCTGAAAATATTTTGACACTTCAAAAGGGATATATTTATGTTAACATAGTTATTATATTTCTGTCATCAGTGACATAAATGTTAAGTGCCACTCTGCCGGGGAATTGTCCCAAACCTTTTCAATTCAATGCTAACAACTGCCGTATGGGTAGTATTCTCATTCTTTTTTATAGGAAAAAAATCTGGAACAATGAGTCACGTAGGGGAATCAAAAAGAGTGTAAAAGAACAACTATAAAGATAGAATAAAGGGTATGTGAATATATTCTGGATTCTCTAAGTGTCCACAAGAGTTCCCTCTCATAGTTGAATAGTATTTTAGAAGAATATTACTATGCCACCCACAGCACTGCCTGTCAAAAAAACTGTAACTTGACAAACACAATGCAATCTAATGTGTCTGCAGCAGAATTAGAAATACAACCAAAATTCATGACAAAACTATCAATTATCAGAAGCAGCTCCCCTTCACAGCATTTTAGTTTTATTACACAGAATGCCTTGTGGCCACAGAAACTTAAATTAAATTACAAGGTGATTAAAATTCTGAAGGTAGTTAAATTTATATTTTTCCATTTCTCATGGAACCAAGAAAGGAAATGAGAAAAATTACATTTAAGTCTCTAAACTATTCTGACCATTCACTAGCAATTTTAAGAGTTTACAATCTGGCTTCGATGAGATGCAAAAGCAAGTTTTGCCAACCCCTTCAAACAAACAGCAAACACTTTACCTGTTGACATTGGTGGAAATAAATTAAATAAAATTGTTCTTTTAACTATTAAGGTGAAGTTTATTAGATTGAAAACCAATTCTTTTTTTGCTTCTTTTTTCCAGTCTACCGTATTTTTTCTTTATGTTTGTGGACAAAAATGGTCATACACTGAACATGACAAGTTTGGGTGGGAGGCAAGCATGCCAGGCCTTATAAACTCAGACACTGAAAGTAAACATGTAGTCTGAACGTAAAAGTTTCTTACTAAAAGCAGATCATGTGCATAGTCGCGTTCTAGGCCTGTAGCTTCCTTGACAAAGGTCAGTCTTTACCTTATGTGAGCCTGTCTATTGTTTTTTTTTGTATCTAAGATAACACTTGTTTAGAATGTCAGAGTAATCTCCTTTTCCAGACCCCTCAGAGCACAACCACTGCACCAGAGAGGAGATCACAGAACCCTTCATTGTTACTGTGGTCCTGTTCTCCCGCACACCATCTCTCTGTGCTGTAAACGGTAATTGTTATCTATCCTGTATGCACCTGTGTACAAGAAGTATGCGTGCCTCCATTTTACTTCTTATCCAGTCTCAGAGATTTCTTGGCTTTGCTTTCTCCTGCCCCCTTAATCTACCACCAATTTCAGGTAACCCTGAGGCCCTTACATCTCCTCTAATGTATGAAATGAGCTGCAAAACCGCCATTCTAGGGGACATTTTCTCCCTCTGTTGAGATTTTACTTTCCAGCAATTGTTGTCAATTTGACTGAAATAAATTTCTAAAAATTCTGTTCAGGCTTGGATGTTTCTTATGTCAAAATTTTGCATAAGTCTGCAGAAGACGAGAGCATGGAGGGCTGGGTGTGAGATGTTTCTCATGCCACAGGTGTGGAAGTGGAGCACAGACTTTCTGCTCATTTCCTTTCTACTCACATTTCCTTCCTACTCACACTTCTTTCTCAAGAACTCAATTAGGTGACCACCCAGAACTGCAAAATGGTGGCAAAACTAGTTTAGCTGCATGCACAGGAGGAAGAGAAAAAGTTATTCTCTGCCATAGGTGAAATTGGTGCACTCCTCCAAAGCCTGGAGCGCCCTCGGTCTGAGATAGAGAGAAGATATCAGTAACCGGAGCTGGTTTGGAAACTTAGGTAGTGATCAATCAATATGTTAATTTAGAGGTAACATCAACAGAAAGCTAAAACAAGGAAGAATAGACTACTTAGTCTGCAGTGAGAAGGTCAAGAGCACAGTTTCAAGATCCACATAATAAAATGCTTGTGACCTGCTAGAGTATTTCTTCTTTTGGGGCCCAAGTGTAATTAATTCAATGTCCTGGGAATAAATGTTTAAGAAGTCTGAAATAGTCATTGAATAAGGCCCATTTGCATTTAAATCCCTTTTGCCTTCACTGGTGTTCTTACAGAAGGTGCGAGTGCAGAGACAGCTACTGCTCTTGGCCCATCTCCCGCCCCCACTGGACTGAAAAGTCCACAACAGCCCAAAATGCATCATATTAATCTCTGTATATTTTGAATTTGACATCTCAAGAAAAAAAACATAGTGAACCTTTGTAAGCTAAATTAAACCAGCACTGTAGGTATGTCTAAAACATGCCATGTTGCTGGTTCGATCCCTGGTTGGGGCGAATGGAAGAAATATAATATTTTACTGGCACCAAGTTAGAGGACTCTCCCTCTCCTTTCTTGCCTTGATCACAAGAGAAAAAATTCAGGCTAGAGACAACCGATATAGTGGAAATGAGATAGCAAGTTTATTTATAAAATACACTTGGGCGTGAAGCTGCCAGTGGACACCCAGCTAGTCCGAGTGCCCTGACTACTGGGGCTTTAGGAGTTTTATGCTTGCAGCCAGCTTCTGTGTTCCCCCTCTTCCTCCACTTTCTAGGCCTTGGGATAAATACACAGATTCAAAGTCTGTCTTTCCCAGATAGTGGAAATGATACATACAGAATATCAAGGGCTCGCCTCCTCCTGTGCTATCACGCTTTCTCTTGTGATTTTTGGAACACCTGGCAATCTTACCGAATCAGGCCCAGGACCGCTGAGTTAATGGGTGAGACACGTCTCCCTCCTTCTCCCTGCCTTAGTTCACTATGTATCCTACCTAACATTACTACACCTAATGGGAAATGTGTAATTATGATTAAGCATCTTAAATATCCTAAGTAAACATATTAAACACATAAATATTTAAAATTTGGGAAGGGGAAAAAGAATTTACAGATGGAAGAACAGTAATGAAGAGGATATATCAGATTCTAGAATTACAGTGAAGAAATGCAAAATCGTAAAAGTGACATAGAAGTATTCTTGCATTGACTGTCTTAATACTACTTTTACTAAAATATTTTAATTCTGAATTTTTACTTGAAAGTCTAGTTCTAGTTTTACTATAAAAGGAATTTTACAGAAATGCTCTTTGTAACCAGTTCTACTTAAATCTCTAGCCTGAAGTGACAGCCAATCCTATGTGAAATCCTGATTTTGTAGATGAGTTGACAGTGGATGTTGACAAAGCACTTTAACTATGTTCTCATAATCCTCACATAAACGACATACCGGCTCCAATTTTCACATGAAGGCAGTTTGTGCTGGTATGATCTATACTCATTCCAGAATCATGCTTCTTTTTGGTTTGGGGAATTTTTCATGCATCCCAGTGAGTCTGTTATACATCTTTGAATTTGGAGGTTGAGGATTTCACTCTCTTTTAAGCATCTCAGTTGATGTACATCCAGACAATTATTTATTCATTTTCTTTTCTCATCTCTCAAAAGTACAAAAGAATGTGTAGTCTTCTGCCTAAGGTACTAAGAAAAGATTAGGAATTCTTACAAATACCAAGTTTATTTCTCTTCTAAATTGAACACCTACTGTATCTACTCTCCTCTTAAATTCATAAAGACCTGTATCATCTGTCCTTATGTTCTAAGAGTTCTCAAGAAATTTATGATAAATAGTCAAGGTTCCTGGATAACTTTGTGAAGATCACTTAAACAGAATGTATACTTAAAACTAACTTCCTTCCTTCCTTCCTTCCTTCCTTCCTTCCTTCCTTCCTTCCTTCCTTCCTTCTTTCCTTCCTTCTCTTTATTCTTTACTTCTTATTTATCTCACTATTATTTGGTTTGAATTTTAACTTATTTATTCATTTCTTATTACATAAATAAATAAGATTCTAATGGTTTAAATAATTTTCAACGATTAAAGGGAACAAAGTGAAAAGCCTCCTGTACGCTGCTTTTCCCTTATCCAATAGACTCCAGTTCCCGTCCTCCTGCACTTTTATTATTTTCCTTATTACTTCTTAATATGAACCTGACCTACAGACTTTGGCATACAAAAAGACTTTGCTTCTATGCCCTTCAAGTTTATTTTTAATAAAATGGCACTAAGATTTACTTGGATATATATATATAATATTTTAATAGAGAAAAGGAAATTGGAAGGATTCATGTGTATGTGACAGCAGATATATTTGTAATAAGTTTAAGATATACCGTACCCTTGACAAGAACTTTAATATAATATAAAATTTATTTTTAATAGAAGTTATTTAAACATTGAGTCATTATGGATGGGACTGTCTAAGAGCAAAAGCAGAGCTGATATCAAATCCATGCAATCCATCTCTAACCAGAGCTGACAATCGAATCCATTTTTTTCCTTGAAACAAAACCATAATCAGAACATGTATAGGAATCAAATTATAGAAAGAGATAATTATTGTGATATTTAAATCATTTTGGGTGCATAAAAATCCTCAGTGAGCAATGCAATAGGGGAAGAACAGAATTTTACTTTTAAAGATCTGATAGGTTTAAGAAATAAGTATTATTATCATTAAAATATTTTATTATCTCTACCAAAGAAAGATTTGCAAACTCTAGAAGAAGAAAAGGAAGGAAGACAAGAATGAAAAGGAAAGAAAAGAATTTTTATTTTCACTAACCCTGTTTGGAATCAGATAGTCCTGCCTAGGTTGGAAAACATACATGCACCATTTACAACTGATGGTGTTTAAACTTGGTTTAGTGTAGAGTATTTGGCTGACTCATGTTCAATTCAAAGTCATTTGTGTGCTTGATCTTGGGATACCACATTTCCTTTACCTGTAACAGTGCGGTTCAAGTGCATACATTCAAATTTTACCCTCATTAAATTCTGTCTTCTCAGATTCAGTCCATCATTCTATTCTCTGAGATACTATGAAATTCCTTCCTAGAAGAATAGCACTTGCTATCTTTTCCCCCTTTAATCATTTTTAAATATGTTAAATAGGCCCTCTATATCTTTGTTGATAAAAACTTTGATCTAGAAAGGGCTGAGAAGAAATTTCTGAATCAAGTCATTAAAAAACTTTCTTCTGATTAGGATCGCTCTACCAGTAAACTCTTTTCATAAACCTGCACAGCCAGTTAAAAATATGGGCACAGGGCCCTGGCCGGTGGATCACTTGGTTGGAGCATCATTCTATACACACCAGAATGTTGCGGGTTTGATCCCCAGTCAGGGGGTGTGTGGGAGACAACCAATCGATCTATCTCTCACACATCCATGTTTCTCTTTCTTTCCTCCTCTCTCTCTAAAATCAATAAAAAACAAACAAACAAACAAACACATATCCTAGGGTGAGGATTAAAAAACAAAACCCATGGGTGCACACTATTTAGTCTATGGTCTTTTCTACATTCCATAAATATGGTCTATTGCTTCCCTCTAACAAAATGTGATTTTTTAAGCATTAGAATTTAGCACATTTTTAATTGTAATATATATTTTCATCTGCCATGGCTCGTTCTTAATGAATGCAGTCTGATTTTTACTGATCAACTAATTACTTTTTTAACTTTTTTCCCATAGACTATAATCTGTCATTTTTCTTAAGGTGCAAATGTCATAAATAGACTATTATTAATACAACATCAAATTTTTTATTATTCTGGAAGTTTGAGAAACTTTTTTATCTGACTCTAGTTTTTAGATATTAGATGATTTTTCCAGCATTCTTCATAGAGTTGCGAGAAGTATAATGATCTTGTTATGTAGTTATTAGTTCCCTAAAGGGTAATTAATCTTGGCTAGTGGGCTATAACTCATTTACAGTATTTAGATGCCTCTCAGGTATCTTGGATTCAATACTTTCATACTCATGTTTGTTCTATCATTTAAATTCTGAAGAATGATCTTTCTTGATGCAACAAATAATAGACTACAGTGATTAAAAGCATGTGTTCTGGAGTTGGGCTACGTGAGTTCAAATCCTGGCTATGCCACTTATCGTGTCTGTGGAAAATTACATAACCTCTTCAAGTTTCAATTTCCCCTTTTGTGAGAAACTGAGTGATAATAATATTCACATCTTGGTGTTGTGCTTAAATTCAAATAAGGTAATCTGCCCAAAGTGCCTAGCCTGATGCCTAGAACATGGACATCACCTCATTAAAGTGTGGTTACTACAGAGAAGATAAAGGAAGACGTACAGGCTATTACCTCCTGTGTGTAAGAGGTAATAACATCACTGCTTTAAGTAATCGATCTCTATTTTCTTATCTTTCCACCAAGCAAATATTTTTCACTAATTGCAGCTTATGCTTGTCACTTTCTTTCTGACGTTGTTCTTAGAGGCTTTGTCTTGCTTATTTAGGTAGGTCTTTCTGTCCATATTGTGTAGTTTTACAGTTACTACAATCACACTGTTCTCTTTATGTATCTCTGCTCTCTTCTCATAAAAGAGTACTTATCATTAGTAGCCATAATTTTATTTGATAGCATTAACTTTTCTTCTCGAATCAGGTTCTGGCATCAGGTCCTAAATTTGGAAAATGTGCTTTCCTAAACCAGGCACCTATTGCATGGCCAGTAACTTCCCTCTCCCGCATTTCAAGTTAATATCTTATTTGTCCAAGGCCACTATGTCTTCCAGGATATGAAACAATTTCTCGTGATTGGTCTGAATTAAGTCTGGGGTACCTGTTGTCACTCAATATATCCATCTTGTGAAGAACAAAATTGCCTGTGAGACACTTGAAGAAGCTATCAGATGTAGATTTCAGCCAAATTAAAACTGTGTGTTTCCAGCAGGCGAACTCCCTTACCTCTGTCTACAGCAGCTGTTCCAGTTGAGCTAAGCGACTCTTTAATTGCTGTGTTCTTGGCTGAGGGGTTGGATACTTAGTGTCTTAGAAGCAGAATCTGGACTTTTATTTTTCTTTTACTCCCCCTTTTAATGTCATCATTCAGTTGTCTGGGACCATAAGATAGATTGTGATTATCTTTTATTTCTGTCTTTTACTATCAAATACTGGATAGATCCCCTTCTATTTTTTATGACATAAAAGTCCTTTACTTCTCCTTAATATATTGTATTGATTCCCCATCCAGGATTGTGCCGTTCAGCATGTGTATATAACAGAGAAGTCTCAGCTCTCTTGCTGGTTGGTAACCTCAGGAGCTTCCCAGGTGAAATTTGAAACAAAGGACAAGGAGAGACTGAAGAAAGAGGCAGCCCACTCCCAATGGACAAGTGGCAGTTTGATAAACAGGGGAACTTGCACACGAAGCTTGTCCTGGGGAAGCGGATCTCTACACCCACCTGTCAGAATCTTAAGAGTTTTTATAAAGGCCTTGATGGGGTTCAGTCACATATACTGTCTAGGTGGTCTCAATAACATGTCACTCTTGTCAGAGGGGTACTAGACTTTTCAAAGTGATCACTTTCTAAGTTATCTGTTCACTATGTTGTATAGCTAAAACTAATATTGTATGTTAACTATAATTTAATAAGTAAAAAAATTTAAAAAGATATGTTACTGTCTCAAGGCCACATCTTTGAATTGACTCCTAATACAAGAATAGTGGGCAGAATGTACACTCCACGGATGGGGGAGAGCGTGGGGAGCGCCCGGTTGCCTGGGTGCAGGTAGTAGGTCAGCTAGCAGTCGCGTTCCTTCAGTAACCTCCTCCAACACCTATCCCTGCTTCTGCATGACAGCTTGATGTTAAATTTCAAGCAGCTCCATTAAAATATAATTGCTTTGAACTTCTGTTTCAGTTAATATTTTAGAAAGATAGACACTCTGGAAATATCAATTTCTGTTCATTGACACATGCTTGTGGACTTGGTTAATTAAAAGGAATTTCTGATTTCCTATTAAGTTATTGTAAAAACAATCTCAATTCTGATAATACAGTCATTTATTTTAGTAAACTGCTTAACACATTTATTTATTTATATATTTTTTTCAGGTTTTTTTTTTTTTTTTTTTTAAGAAAGAGGGTAGGGGAGGGAGAAAGAGAAGGAAAGAAACATCAATGTGAGAGATGTATCGATCAATTGTTTCTTGCATGCCCCCAACAGGGAAGCTGGCCACAGCCCAGGCAGGTGTCCTGACTGGGAATGATCCAGTGACCTTTCTGTTTGCAGGCTGGCGCTCAATCCACTGAGCCACACTGGCCAGGGCAACACTTCTATTCTTTTAAAAAAGCATCACATCCTCTTCACACATTTAAATTACAATATAATTTATACAAACAAGTAACAAACAAAACTCCAGATGCTTCAAGATAGAGATGTGTTCTTTATCAGGGTTAATTTTGCTGAAGAATTCTGAATGACCCCAACTTGTAAATACTATTTCCTTACAATGACACATTATTAATAGCTTTATTGTAAATTTTAATTTCAATATGAAATTCTTTATTAAAATTAGTATCTAATGCTTATTTGGATAATTTTAATGGCTTTTTGAGATATAATAAAGGAACAGTAAAATGTACAATTTGATATTTGACATCTGCAAACACTTGTGAAACCAACACACTCGAGACAATGGCTGCATCCTAAGGTTTCCCCACGTCTCCCTGTCCCCGTCCTCAGGCAGCCCGGATCTGCGTTCTGGCACTCCAGATTAGCTTACATTTTCTAACATTCTGTGTAAATGGGGTCATGCTGCATGTAGTCTTTTCATGTGGCTTCTTTCACTCAGCGGAATTGTTTTGCTATTCACATATGTTGTTTTGTGTACCAATAATTCACTTTTTTTATTGCTGAGTAGTAGTACATTAAAAGTGTATAAAAACATCACAGCTTTTTTTCATCCATTCACCTTCGGATGGACACTTGTGTTGTTTCCAGTTTGGAGCTATTGCAAATAGATGAAGTATGGCATTTCCATATCAGACTTTAGATAGATGTGTGCTTTTATTTCTCTTTGGTAAATACATACAAATGGAATGGTTGGGTGTATGCTTAACTATCTTTTAAATAAACATTGTATTTTAGAACAGTTTTAGATTTACAGAAAAGTTGTGAAGATAGTACAGAGGGTTTGTATATGCCCCTGTAGGGGAACTCACTTTAGATGCAATGTGGCTCCAGCAGCAAAGGCTTCTGGGAAATGTTGGACTCTCTTTTTAACACTCTGTGACTGTTTAACTCTCTGCAGCCTCAAGCTTGCCTGACTACCCAGAAAACTAGAATGCACCCGGAGATAAACATCATGTCCCCTAGGAAGGAGGCTAATTAATGTAGAGAGTGTGATAACTCTGATGTTATCCATTAGCTTAGGAATGCATTGTTCTTTCTGGTGGTCTATGTGAGGACCCACCATGAGGTTTCACTATTAGCTCCCTATAAAAAGGGACTGTCCTAGTCCTAGGAGGGGTGAGGATTCTCCCCACCGGCCACCACTGGGAGCTGCTGCTCTGCCTGAGTGTGTGTGAGTTTCTCCTATTAAAGCCCATATGAATTTGAATAAGGCTACCTGTCAGTTCTTTGGAATTGATCCTGAATTTAGACCTTTGGGGCTCTAGCCCAATTGCCCCACATCCAGCTTTTCCTATTTTTAACATCTTACATTAATATAGTAGATTTGTCACAACTAATGAACCAATATTAATATATTATTAAGTAAACTTCATGCATTATTCGTATTTTCTTGTTTTTACTTGTTACTCTTTTTCTGTTTCAGTATCCCAACCAGATACCACATCACTTTTAGTCATCATATCTCCTTAGGCTCTTGTTGGTTGTGACAGTTTTTCAAAATATCAAGGTATGGTAATCTTAATAGTTCTGAGGCATACCGATCAGGTATTATGAAGACTGTCCATCAGCTGAGATTGTCATTTTTTGCCGTCGTATATTTTGATGCTCTGTGTTACGTATATACACGTTAGGAGAACTGACCTCTTTATCAGTATGTAATGCACCTCTTTGTCCTTGATAATGTTCTTTGTCCTAAAGCATGTTTTTTTTTTTTTTTTAATTAATGTAGCTCCTCCATTTTTCCTTTGGTTTACTGTAAACATTATTTATATATATGTGTGTGTGTGTGTGTGTGTGTGTGTGTGTGTGTATATATATATATATATATATATATCTCCACTCTCTTACCTTTAAACTATATGCATTTTTAAATTTATAGTTGGTTTCTAGTAGATTTGTAATCTTTTTTACTTAGTGTGTTTTGATCATTCACGTTTAAAGTGATTATTGATATGTCTGGATTAATATCTTATATCTTTGTAATTGTTTCTTCTCATTTTCTCTTTGTCTTTTACCCCATTACTGCCTTTTCTCATTTGAATTTAGTGTTTAATATTACTAGGTTTTAGATCCTCTCAGCATATTATTTATATTTCTTAAAAAACATTTTGGTAGTTGCCATAGAGATTACAATTTACAGTACATATTTTAAGATAATTCAAATTCATCTTCAAGTAGCACTCTATTGTTCTGTGTGTGAAGTGGTTACCTTATAATGGAGTAGATCCAGTATTCTGTTTCTTGTGATATACTGTTGCTTATTTTATTTATCCATATGCTATAATCGCCCAATACTTGTTACTAAAATAGCTTTAAAAACAGTCATTTTTAGATCAGTTAATAACAAGAAGAATAAAATATTTTA
This sequence comes from Micronycteris hirsuta, assembly GCA_004026765.1. Lineage (NCBI taxonomy): Eukaryota > Metazoa > Chordata > Mammalia > Chiroptera > Phyllostomidae > Micronycteris > Micronycteris hirsuta. The sequence continues at coordinate 24,837 of PVJI01013818.1, forward strand.
TTTTTTTATCTTTCTCTAACGCAATTTCTTTCTTAATGTAGATCTAAATTTTAGAGCTGTATCATTTTTTATTTGCCTGAAGAACTTCTTTTAACATTTCTTACAGAGAAAGCCTTTTGAGAATAAATTTCCTCAGTTCTAATTTAGCTGAGAAAAATTTTTTCTTCCTCACTTTTGAAGGATAATTTCATTGGATATAGAATTTCAGGGTGGTAGGATTTTTTTTTTTTTTCTGTGCACACTTCTAAAGATTTAACTATACTTTCTTCTTACTTCCACTGATTCTGATGAGAAATTAAATGCAATTCTCTTCTTTTTCCCCGTGGGGTAAGGTGACTCTTTTTCCTGCTATGCTTTATGATATTTTTTATTTATCTTTTGTTTTCTGTAGTTTGACTATGGAATGCTTAGGGTTTTTGGTTATTTTTTTTCTCTGTGTTTTTTGAGATTCCTGGATCTATGCCTTATGTTTTCTTTTTATTAATTTTGGAACATATGTGGCTATTATTACTTTAAATATAACATTATTCATCTCTATTCTCTTTTATTTTCTGGTATTCTAATTATCTTTGTTCCACTGTGTTGCCTTTGCACTTTGTCAAATATCAGCTGAGTATATTTATGGAGATGAACTTGGAAACTCTATATTGCCATGTTCCATTGATTTTTTTGTGAATTCTTTCACTAACCACACTGCCTTGATCACTGAAATTTTACAGTAAGTCTTGAGCCAAGCAGCGCCAGTCCTCTAACTCTGTTCTCCTCCTTCAGCACCGTTGTGGCTACTTTATGGTTTTGCTTCCCCATAGAAACTTTGGAATCAGTTCTTAATATTTACAAAATAACCTGCTGGGACTTTGACTGAGATTACATTGCATCTATAGATCAGGTCGGGAAGAACTGATGTCTTGACAATGTTGATTGATTTTTGAGTGTTAAACCAACCTCGTATGCTTGGGATAAACTTGGTCATCATTCCGGTTTTTTTGATGTATTGTTTAATTTGGTTAAAATTTTGTTAGTTTTTGTACTTATGTTCATTAGGTGTGCTAGTTTGCAGTTTTCTTTCTTTTCAGTGTCTTTGTCTAGGTTTGTTGTTGGAGTAATGCTTACCTAAATTCATAATTTGGTAAGTATACCTTCTCTTCAAGTGTCTGGAGATACTTGTGTAGAACTGGTATTATTTTTGTCTAAAATGCTTGGTAGAATTTATCACTGAAGCAATGTGGGAGTTTTTCTTTGTGAGGAATGTTTTGAATTAGAATCCAATTTCTTTGATACATATAAGGCTTTTCAGCTTTTCTTCTTGATTGAACTTTGGTAATTTGTATCTTTCAAAAAAATGTGTCACCTTTATCGAAATTTTTTTTTAAAGATTTTATTTATTTTTAGAGTTGGGGAAGGGAGGCAGAAAGAGAGGGAGAGAAACACCGATGTGCAAGAGAAGCATTGATCTGTCGCTTCTGACATGGCCCCAATTGGGGCCTGGCCTGCAACCCACGCGTGTGCACTGACTGGGAATTGAACTGGCGACCCCTTGGTTCACAGCACAGCACTCAACCCACCGGATCACAGCAATCAGGGCCTCTTAATCTAAATTTTAAAATTTATTTGCCTAAAGTAGTTTGTAATATTTTAAAATTCTCTTTTAATACCTATAGAGTTTATTGTAATGTCACCTCTCTAGTTCTTGATATTGACAATTTGTTCTCCTTTTTTTTAATCCTCACCCAAAGATATATTTATTGATTTTAAAGAGAGAGGAAGGAAGAGAGAAAGAGAGAAACACTGATGTGAGAGAGCAGCATCGATCAGTTGCATACCATATATGTCCTAACCAGGGATCGAACCTGCAACCTTGGTGTGTGCCCTAATTTTTGTGTTCAAACCTACAGCCTTTGGTGTATGGGACGATGCTCCAGCCAACTGAGCCACCCAGCCAGGCCATCTCTTATTTTCATCATCATTTTAACTAAAGATTTATACATTTTATTGATCTCACTTTTTTTATTTTTCTTCTTTCCGTTCTAGTGATTTTCATTTTCATCTTGACTATTTCTATTTTTCTGCTTACTTTGGGTTTAGTTTGTTCTTTTTTCCTAGTTTATTGAAGTAGAAGTCAAGGCTATCAATCTATAACCTTTCTCTTTTCTATTATGAGAAGTTTGTGAGATATATATATATATTCTTTTTTCTAACAACAATTTTAGCCACATCCCACAAATTTTATACATGTATTTTTATTTTTATTTAGTTAAATACTTTTTAATCTCCTTTTTTTTTGTTTATTCTTGGAACTTTTTGGTTATTTATAAATGTGTTACTTCATTTTCACACATTTGAGGATTTTTTCAGATGTCTCTGTGTTGCCGATTTCTAACTTAATTCTACTGTGATCAGAAAACATGCTTCATATGTGTTGACTCTTTTTAATTTTATGGCTTAACATCCGGTCACCTTAATAAATGAATTCTGTAAGTGAAATACTGTTAATTAATGCAATTAGGGTTTTTTCTTTGTTTTCTTCTTTTGCTTCTTCCACAAAAAAAGATGAAAGGTTTAAAAGATTTCTTCTTTATTATTTTTTCACTTATTTATTTTATGAACTAAAAAATCATGCTGTGTGGTATTATTTATTTTCTTTGTAAAAATTCATTTTATATCATACTATTCTCAAGGTGTCTGCTAATATTTTTAAGTTATCTTGCCTCTTTTGAAATTTGGCTGGTTTTTATTTTTATTTTTGAAGCTTGTTGCTGCACCTATTTTTGTACCATTTTATTCTAATCCCCTAGTGCTACATGAACTTTCTAGAAATAGAATTAAGTTATGGAATTGATTTCGTTAATAACACTTTTAGCTCTATAGAAAATAATTTTACTTGAAATTTTTAAATTGATGTTATTTTCCAATTATTATTTTTAACTTCTTCTTCATGTATCCATTGCTTCACCGGTATATAACCTTTTCAAGTTTAACATAATTTCATTTCTTCAAAGAAGGGTAATTATACTCTTAGGTGTCCTATAGTCCTTTTATTTAATTTTAGTATTATTTCAATTAATATAGTTTTATAGGTGGTTTTTATTGGAATTACTATTAAATACTAATAACATAACTAACTAAGAATTTCTTAAAACAAGAATAGCTTTGCCACTCAAGAGGTTTTTTCTCTGGCTTATAAAATACATACATAAAGATTTTTAAAATATCTGCAACTATTACATGGCATTCAAAATAAAGGTTTTATATAAATTTAAGATAAACCAATTATTATTCTTCACTGTCAAGAGTTTTGTATTTTTGATATCTGATATTCATGAGTCTTTTCTTCTTCTACATCTATGCTAATAAAACCACCACAAACCAGGTGTGCCTGGACACAGGTACTATAGATGTGTGTGAATATATTTCTTATAAAAACACTAAGACAAGATTCAAAGTTTCAAGGGTGCTGCACTCGCTTTTGAAAGTGAGAGTGAGTCATGCTTTTGATTTAATCTCTAAGAACCAGACAATTGCTGGAGGCAATGCTATTTAAGAAAAGAAAAGCCTCTTCAAAAAGATTCACAGACTATATTTCTATTTCTTTCTCATGACTTTATATTATTCACCAGCCAAAACATTCTATGGCATTCGAAAACTAATATTAACAAAACATTTAAACATATAGTACTGTTTTATGCCTTTTATCTCCAAATTAAAGAAACAAAGGGCTAGAATCAATTACTTTAGGCTGCTCTGTTTAGTCCCACAAATCAGAAAGGTCCCCTTGCAATAGAAATGTTTTCTTGAATCCCTTAAGATTTGAATGACCAGGATATATTTTTCTTGTATCTGCAACTTCTAAAAATGATGTAAGTAATATATTTTTATTAGAAAAAAGTAATATACAGCAAACAAATATTTTCTATAATCATATCATTAGAGATGAGCATTGTTAATGTTTTGGCTTGTAAACTGTTACAGACAGACAGATGAATGAGTTAATTTAAGTATTTAATTCTAGAAAGGCCTACTAAGAACACCAAATTCCCAACATATGTATTGCTCCCCTTTCTCTGACATAATACATCCAATCGTTAGCAAAGATTGTCGCTTCTACCTTTCATCTATGTCTAGTACCGACCAGTTCCCTATACCATCCCACCATCTTCATCTAAATCATTGTTATTGATCAATAATGCAATAGTCTTCTAGCTAGTATAGCTTTCATTCTTGACCCTTAGGGACCATTTTTCACAAAACAAATTGATCATTAAAAACGTCAAATCAATGGCTCTTCTGCTTTCCTCCCTCAAAAGGCTTTTCGTCTGACTCAGAATGAAGACAGCATTACAATGGCCTGAAAGAACCTGTGTGGTTTAACTCAGGCATTTGGAACTTCAGGTTTATCCGACTCCTGTTTGCTTACTCCGTTCCAACTACCCAGTCTTCCTTGTTATTTAAAAAGACCACCTGTGCCCCTGCCTGAGATGCTTTTCTCGAGTGGCTCCCTGTCTGTGAAGTGACCTTTGCAGAGGCACACGTGGCTGGTTCCCATACTGTTTCAGGAATCTGCTGCAATGTCCTGTATCCAAGAGGCTTTCTCACATCACCCCATGTATGTTAGAACTCTCTCCCCCTTTGCCTCCTCATGTTTTCTCTTTGAAGCATTTGTCACAGCCCAACTGATACACAGTTCCTTCTTTTGTCCCTTCACTTAGTCTGTTTTAGTCCCCCTTACTTCTCTGTATCTGGAAAGTTGTCTGGCACTGAATGAGTACTCAGCAACCATTTGTTGACTAAACTGAACTATTGAAGGTAACATGACTATATGTTCTGGATTTGACAAACATGAAAATATTTACAAGGAAAAAGCAATGAATTGTTTAATCAGAACTATCCCAGAACTCCCGGGAGTGTCATCACTGGGAAAAGAATCAATCTAAGACTCAGAAAAGATAGCTAAATTTCAGCTACCTGGATTATGAACTGAAATATTTTTTTGGTAGAAATGATGTAATAGAGGCAATGAGATTATAAACCAGGACAAAAAGTTCCTGTTTATAATTCATGTTGTAGCTGACAGAGCATTTATGGTAACTCTGAGCATCCCCCTATCCCCCACTCCAGGTATTGTAGGGTTTTGAATCGTATCTTACAGCTTTCTTGAGAGAGACCTGAGTTCCTTTAAACTTGAGCAGTGAAGAAGCATTAAGGTTTTAGTGCCAGGAAGAAGGATCTCTTGCCTGAGGAACACCTAAATGAGCTTTGAAGAAAGACATGTTAGTTGGCTTAGACCGCCATCCCAGAATACCATAGACTAGGAGGCTTAAACAACAGAAATTTATTTTCTCACAGTTGGAGGTTGAAAGTCCAAGATCCAGGGAAGTGTCTGGTGATGGCTCTTTCCTTGGGTTAAAAAGGGTTGCCTTTTCACTATGATCTCACAGGGCTTCTTGCAAAGAAGACAGATCTCTTTCTTTTTCTGGTGTCTTTTCTGTTTCTTATAAGAACACCAGTTCTATCAGAGAGAGGCTCCACCTTTATGACTCACTTTACATTTATTATAGCCATAGAAGCCCTGCTTTAGATAGTCACACTGGGAGTTAGGGCTTTAATATATAAAGTTTGGAGGAGACACAATTCAGACTGTAATAAAAGGTTTTTGCACAAGAAAGTAGGGTGAGGTCTAGGAAAGCAGTCCCACAGCTGGGGACAGGGAAATGGCCTTCCCAGATGAGGGATGCTTGTAGCAGATGGGCATCTTGGTGCTTGGAGCCCTGGGACGAATTTGGTAAATCTCCTACCACCTGTGTTTTTTTCCCCAGACGTTTCAGATCTAAGCAGCTGCTGTTTATCATCCCTCCCCCCTCTCAGCTGGCAAATCTGACAACAAGCACAGGCTGTTTACCCTGACAGTGCTCCTTAAGGACAATCAAACTTGCAAAATTTCTCAAAGTGTAGTTTCTCTAGGCTACCAACACCAAAAATGCCTGGGGAGAATGTTAGCAATGACATCCTAGAGACCTACAGAAGACCTACTAAATCAAGATTTCTAGGGTTGTGTCCCTACCATGAGTTATATTATCCCTGCTGTCATTTACACACCCCCAAAGTTCAAGAATCACTAAGACAAATCGCAATTTTACCATACTGCAATTTTAATTGTGGTTATCTTTCTCCTTCTCTCCCTCTTCTCTTTCCGCTTTCCTATCTTCCCTCCCCCCTCTCTCCCTTCCTCTCTCACTTCCTTCTTTCCCTTTTTTCCACTTAAAGTCCCAAGTCATGACTTTAAAATAATACAGAATTTTACTAGGTAAGTAAGTTAGTATTCTGTTTATTAACATATCCATAATAACTGTCAGAGTATAAAATATTGTAACTGTGTAGGGTGATACTCAGCAGCGGATGAAAGGAAGGAAAAACACACTTTAAGAGAGGGGTTATAGATTATAAAATCCCTGGAAGGAAAAGGAATAGATGAACCACAGTGGGGCAGATTTCCTGGTCAGAAGAGGCTGGTCTCACTATTCATTAAGATGCAGGTAGTTGCTTATTGGAAAGAGGTTAAAACACTTAGAAAGAAAATATGGAATAGACATGTTCGATGCATGTTCCACTTGTCTGACTTTTTTTTCAGTTGCTGTTTGTGTTTAGAAGCCCTTAGGCAGGAGGGACCCTCAGTTGAGGGAAAAGCCTTCAGCTGGCTATTCTGAAGGACTTCTGTTTGTTGAGAGCTCCTAAACATCAGGAGGGTCACATTAGCTGCTTATAATAACCCTTTGTTCTCCCTTCCCCCACAGCTGATGGTACCAAGCATTATATGTAAAGCAAATACTACTTTCCAGCCAAGAAGAGAAAATTGGGTTTGGAAGAGCATCATAATCAGTTCAAAGCGAGCCCTTCTGATTGCTAGTATTCTGAGGTATCATGTGTGATTTAAAAACATATCATCTTTTTGACAGGCCCTTTGAATTTTGCGTAATTGCACAAAGGCTTTTTGATGTATGGATTTTACCAAAGCCTCATAAGCATAATTTGGAAAATGGGATGAAGCAGGAGCAGAGGCAATATTTTTTTGCTTTTTGTTTTGACCCAGAAGTGAAAACAATTTTAAGGGATTTGGTTATCCAAGGGAGTTTCTCATCACCATGTCACCTAGCTTTCATGACCTTAATTCCACTTATTAAATGTAGCCTGGGAAGGCTGTCTGAACACTCTCATCTTCTGGTTTACCTTGGGAGACTCATTGCAAGAATCAAGGATAGTGCATGACGGGCTAAGGCTAAACTCCAGGCAAACCATAATTACACAGCTGGGGTCCAGAGAAAATTGTGTATGGAGTCTCATTGCCCCATGTCTCCCAGGGTGCCCAAGTCATTGAAGCAGGGTGTTTGAGCACCTCAGTGACTGTTGGCATGACCTTCAATTGGTTTGTTTCTTTACTGATTTTCTCCCTAATCTAATGAGTTCTATATGTTGTTATTGGAGTAATCATCCTAAAGAATTGTTCTGATTAATGGCCTTCTTCTTCTGTAGAAATTAATTCCCTAACATATTTCCAAGGAATCTCTGACTCTCAAAAAAAACTGGTTCTTGTCCTGGCTGGTGTAGCTCAGTGGATTGAGCATGGGCTGGGAACCAGAGGGTCCCGGTTCGATTCCCAGTCAGGGCACATGCCTGGGTTGCTGGCTGGGTCCCCAGTGAGGGCCATGTGAGAGGCAACCATACATTGCTGTTTCTCTCCCTCTCTGTCTCCCTCCCTTCCCTTCTCTCTAAAATAAATAAATAAAATCTTAAAAAAAAACAAAAAACTGGTTCTTAATATGATGGTTCACAGACTAGTAGCATCAGCATCATTTGGGCATTTGTTAGAAATGCAGGTTCTTGGGCCTCATTTTGGGCATACAGAATCAGAACCTCGGCGGCGGGTTCACCAAGTTGCCAGGTGATTCTACTGTGCTAACATTTCAGAAGCGCTGCTCTAATCCTTAAGGACCCACCTTTCTGATTTACCATATTCTACTTCCGGTCCACTTACAAATTTGACAGTCTATGGTTCTCTACATTATCTCCATATTTTGTTATCCCCTAGTCTGTTTAAGACATTTCCTTTCACTAGAACAAAAATATCTATTTTATCTATGCCTTTTGGATTTTACCAATCCTTTTGGGCTCAGCTTAAATACTGTAGTCTTCCCCTGGGGTAGATCAGTCTCTGCACTGTTGACATTTGGGGCTGGAGAAAATGCGTTGTTTTGGGAGGCTATGCTGTGCACTCTAGAGTGTTCACAGAAGCCTGGTCTCTACCGTAGTGTCACCTGTTGTGGCACTCACAAGTGTATCCAGACACTGGCAGAGGATGAACAGGGGGATAGTCTTCCTTGGTTGAGAACCAGTGGTTTATCCTGCCCTTCTCTCATTTACCTCATATCCCAAAGCCAGAATAAATCGCTCTGTTTTCTATGCTCCCAGAGAAATCAGGCCTTTTTTATTTAGCTAAATCAGAAACAAAAAAATTGTATTGTCTTTTTTAGTCTAAAATGAAGAAAATATTTATTTTAATAATTTTAAAGGAATTTGTATATTAAAGTCTTCTATAAAATGTGAAATGGTATGAATAGTAACACATGGACTTCATCTTTTGTGATGTTACTTTATGCAAATGAGGTATGGTCCTAAAGATTTGTCAGGATAGGAACTTGGATCTGGAAACATATGATAGATTGAGCCTTGGATCCCTGAAGAACAAGGTAGGTAATGAATAAAAGAAACTTTTAAAATTACATGATACTGTGTATGTCATAATGATAATAATAATTGTGAAGCATTAATCCTAGTAGTGACTTTTACCGAGTGGACACAGGAATCGAAGAATCATAGGAGCTGAATTAACACATGCTTGCCTAGTATATGATGATATAGGAGTGGTAGCCCCAAGTTGTTCTTCAGAAGAGATAATAATTAGCTGCTAATTTTCTGTTGTTTACTAAAAATGTCTTCATAATTTCTAAAATTCCCACTGATAAGCTCCCCTTTTTTGTTGCGAAAACACCAAAAAAATTTATTTGTTTAAAGTACTTGATGCAATTAATGTATTATAATTCTTGATTTTAAAGAAGGTAAATCTGTGTAGTAGCCTAAAATATTCTCAAGGATTACTGTGAAATATTATAAAACTCAACTATAAATAGGCATATTGAACTCGGTTAATAAGGATATTGATCTCTTGAGAACTTTGAGCTATTAAAAATATGTTCTTAAGTAGTCCTTTTATTCGTAACAAGAAATTATTTCCAGCTCCGTAGGGCATTCTGTCTTAATATCAATAGAGAACCAATAGACTTATCTGTTCTATTTACTGCCATTTCCCTGTGTTCTACCTACTTTGTCACCTTTCTCTTTTTTTGTATATTTATTTATTATGCTATTACAGTTGTCCCATTTTTCCCCTCCCCTTTACCCCTTCTACACCGCATCCTCCCTCCCTCCAGCAATCTCCCCCCTTAGTTCATGTGCATGGGCTGTACACATAAGTTCTTTGGCTTCTCCATTTCCTATACTATTCTTAACCTTCCTATCTCTATTTTGTACCTACCAGTTATGCTTCTTATCCCTATACCTTTGCCCTCATTCTCCTCCCTCACCCTCCCTGCTGATAGCCCTCCATGTAATCTCCATTTCCATGAATCTGTTCCTGTTCTAGTTGTTTGCTTAGTTTTTTTTTTTTTTTTAGGTTCAGTTGTTGATAATTGTGAGTTCATTGTCATCTTACTATTCATAGTTTTGATCTTCATCTTTTTCTTAGATAAGTCCCTTTGACATTTCGTATAATAAGGGCTTGGTGATGACGAACTCCTTTAACTTGACTTTATCTGGGTAGGACTTTATCTGCCCTTCTATTATAATTGATAGTTTTGCTGGATAGACTAAGCTTGGATGTAGGTCCTTGCCTTTCATGACTTTGAATACTTCTTTCTAGCCCATTCTTGCCTGTAAGGTTTCTTTTGAGAAATCAGCTGATAGTATTATGGGCACTCCTTTGTAGGTAACTGTCTCCCTTTCTCTTGCTGCTTTTAAGATTTCTTCTCTTTAACCTTGGGTAATGTAATTATGGTGCATCTTGGTGTGTTTCTCCTTGGATCCAACTTCTTTGGGACTCTCTGACCTTCCTGGACTTGCACGTATATTTCCTTTGCCAGAATGGGGAAGTTTTCCTTCATTATTTTTTTCAAATACATCTTTAATTTCTTGCTCCTCCTCTTCTCCTTCTGGCACTCCTAAGATTCAGATGTTGGAATGTTTAAAGTTTTCCCAGAGGTTCCTAAGCCTCTCCCCATTTTTTTGAATTCTTGTTTCTTCATTCTTTTCTGGTTGAATGTATTTCTTCCTTTTGCTCCAAATCATTGATTTGACTCTTGGTTTCCTTATCTTCACTGTTGTTTCCTTGTATATATTTCTTTATTTCACTCTGTATAACCCACACTTCTTCCTTTATTTTGCAACTGCACTCAGTCATTTCTGTGAGCATCCTGATTACCAGTGTCTTGAACTCTGCATCTCATAGGTTGACTATCTTCTTATCTGTTAATTCTTTTTCTGGAGTTTTGATCTGTTCTTTCTTTGGACCATATTTTTTGGTCTTGGCACACTTGTTACATTGTAAGGGGCAGAGCCTTATGTATTGGTCAGGGCAGGGCAGGCCACATCACTGCCTTGTGACGCTGTATGTGGGGAAGAGATCAGGGAAGGAACAATGCCATTTACTTGGCTCTTGCCTGCTTTCAATTACTTCCCTTGATCCCCACAAGTGGATTGTGCCCTTTCAGGTGCTGATTCCTGGGTGAGTGGGCTTGTGTTTGTTCTAGGATCCTGTGGGCCTCTCCAACAGACTCTCCTGTGAGACTGGGGGTTTCTCCTACCACTGCAACCCCCACATATTTTTACAGCCAGAGGTTTTGAGGCTTCAGTGTTTAGCGCTGAAACTCTGGGTTGCACGGTCTGTCTCCCCAGTTGTTCCTCCAGGCTTATCCACATGTGAATGTGGGATATCCTGGTCTGCCAGCTACAGCCTTGCCATGGGTCCTCTCTGCCCTGACTTCCTGTCTCTGCCCCTCCTACCAGTCTGGGTGAATATTTGTTCTTTAACTCTTTGGTTGTCAGACTTCCATACAGTTAGATTTTCTGGCAGTTCTGTTGCTTTTTCTCAAATTGGTTGTTATCCTTCTTTTGGTTGTGTGAGGAAGCAACATGTAGCTACCTGTGCCTCCATCTTGGCTGGTACTCCTGTCATCTTTCTCCTTAAAGTATCATCACCGTCATCTTTTCCCTGCCGTAACGTAAGAGAGTGTTTTCCATACTCAGGAAGAAAAAAAGGCTATGGAACAATGATAAAAATACAGATTGCTGAGTCATATCCTCTTCAAGATTCCGATTCAGCAAATCTGGAATGGGCCTAGGGGTTTGTATTTCACCAATAAAACTAAATAATTGTAATGCAGGAAAATGGGGAACTATGGTTTGAGAAACATTAATGTAAGCAATATTGCAAGTTCTTAATATACCAAAAAGTGTATCAGACAAAACTGCTGTTGTCGTTGAAAGACTTTGGTGTAAACATATTGTAGAAAAAGAAAACTACAGAGAGGAAAACAATTGATTTTAGCCACTAAATTTCAGTCTCTGTTTTTCCCCTTCTCCTTGAAGACTCCTTTCTCTTTTTCTTTCTTCTTTCAGAATCATTCTAAAGTTATAGCTGTTTGGGAAGCCTTAACTTGGCAGTCAAAGAAGATGCCATCACTTCAATTATTTTCGATTATCACTTCAATTATTCAGTTTTGGTGCCAGTAGATATGTATTTAACCACAGTTTATACAAAAACATAACATTGAATTATTAAGTAAAGGAACAGGTAGAATTCCCATTTTAAAAAATTGCATGTCCTATATTTTATTTTTCAACTTGCTTGATGCTTTGCAGAAAAGATTTGTACATCACTATTGCTCAAACTGAACATTCTTAAGTTTAATGAGCAGGAGGAAAATATTTCAATGTGTAAGCAAGAATGATCACTTGTCGGAATAGGGAAGTAGGATTCCTGAAAACTCTGTGCTCCTAAAATGAGTGTGGTACAAGGCCAAAGAACGAATAACACTTCCAAGAAAATCAATTAGCAGCAGGCAAAGTCAGAATACTATTAGAGAAGGAAAAAAAAATCACAAACACAGAGACTTACGCAGCAGACTGAGAAATTTTGAGGACAGTTTGTGTGCCTATGTAAAATATATATATATAGATATGATGAGTACTCCCAAGCAAAATAATTAATTCACTGGGCTAGAGAGAAGATGGTGGGTACTAATAAATAGGAGAGACAAAATGTTTTTTTTTTTTTTATCCTCTCTCCATGATTTACTACGCAGAACAATTGGGAATATTGCTGGCTCATTTGGATAGATGTCAGGAAACTTGTCTCCTTCACCTGACAAAATGTTTTTTAATAGCAATGAAAATTTATTGTTTGCTAGGGCTGCTGTAAGAACATATCACAGACTGAGTGGCTTAAACAACAGATATTTATTTTCTCCAGTTCTGGAGGCTGGAAGTCCAAAAACAAGGTGTCAGCAGGGTTAGTTTCATCTGAGACCTCTGTTTCTGGTTTGTAGATGACTGCCTTCTTGTTTACACAGCATCATCTCTCTGTGAGTGCCTGTGTCCTAATCGCCTCTTCTTTTTTTTTTTTTTTAAGATTTTACTTATTTATTTTCAGAGAGAAGAGAAGGGAAGGAGAAAGAGCAATGTATGGTTGCCTCTCACACGGCCCTCATTGGGGACCTGGCCCGCAACCCAGGCATGTGCCCTGACTGGGAATCGAACCGGGACCCTCTGGTTCCCACCCCGTGCTCAATCCACTGAGCTACACCAGCCGGGCCTAATCTCCTCTTCTTTTAAGCACACCAGTCATATCAGATTAGAGCCCATCCTAATGACCTCATTTTAATATAATTACCTCTTTAAAGACCCTATCTCAAAATATTGGTATATTTTGAGGTACTGGGGTTAGGATTTTAACATATGAATTTATGTATTTTGGGTTGCGGGAAGGACACAGTTCAGCCTGCAGCAGTCTGTTCCAAAGGCATATCTTTTGATATCATCAAAATATGCTCTAGTTATGTAAAAATAGCCAGAAAACTGGGGACTTTGATAAATTTTTATACTTTAGTTTTAGAATATTGAAATACTTATCACAATTACTTAAGTCAGCTTTCTTCTGTTCCATCCCACTCCTGTCATTTTGCCCAACAGAAATCTTGATATGACAGCAGTTTGGCTCCCACAGAGATTTCAGGGCAGGGAGAGCACACACGCATTAATCTACTGCGGCCAAGCATTAGACAGCCCAGCAATGGTAGTAGATTAAATTCTTGCCAACAGACCTGCAGAGGTGCTATCATGATGACTTGTCTTATGGGGCATGAAAAAGTTCATAGCTATCCACACAGTAGGCGGTAAAAGGAAGGAGAGTGGACTCTGCAAAGAAGCCTGGAGATTCTCACTGAGCCTTTCTCTTATGTTAGGTAATATGTTAAGCTTCGGACACAAAAATGTCCAACTTAATTCATGCAATAACTTCATACAATTGACATTTTTTATCACCACTTTACAGATGAATAAACTCAAGCATTAACAACTCATCCAAGGTCATATAGATTTTTTAAACAGCTTTATTAATTTACAATAATATACCATATAGTGTGTTATTTTGACATATGTATACATCTGTGAAACCACTAGCACAGTCAAGGTGCTGAACAGACTCATAATCCCCAAAAGTTCCCTCATGCTCCTTTGTAACTCTTCCCTCATTTATTCCTCTGCAACCACCACCCCTTGACATAAGCCCAGGAAACCACCAGTCTGTGCTCTGTCAGGAGACATCAGCATGCATTGCCTAGAATTACTTTCAAATGGAATCATATAATAATCACAATTTTTATACTGTTTTGTTTCTTTCACTCAATATATTTTGAAATTTATTTATTTTATACCATTATTAATAGTGTTTAAAATCTCAGTGTAGTGTTTTGATTGTATAAAATACCATAATTTATTATTCACTCACTTGTTGATGAACATACGTGTTGTTTCCATTTTTTTTTATTGTTGCACATAAAACTAGTATAAACATTTTTTACACAAGTCTTTGTATACAAGGTTTTGCTTCTTTTGGGAAAACACTTAGAAGTCTTGCTTTTTTAACTGATCAAACAATTTCTGTGTTTAATTGCAGTGTTTAGACCATTTACATTTAATGTAATTATTGATATGGTTAAGTTCAAGTCTGTGATCTCGCTATTTGTTTATACTTGTCTCATCTGAACTTCGCTCCTTTCTCTTCTTTTTTTCTTCTTTTGTATTAAATATGCCTTATGACTTAATTTTATCTTCTTTGTTTTCTTATTACCTATAGCAGGGCAACAGTAGGGCTTCCTTTATTTGTTTCCCATCTGCCTTTCATTGTCTGATGTCCACTGTCATTGAAACCATTTATTTCCTATGTCTTGTCTGGTTTTAATGGTTGTTTCAGGAGTAGATCTAGTCCTTGTTACTCTGTCTTGACTGGAAACTTATGTCTATATGCTATATACATTTTAAGTAGCACATAAGAACTGATGCCAAGTCTCTCTTATCTACTACATAATACCAATAATCACCTTCAAAGTGAATAAGCCTAGAGTTCAAATCCACTGTCTTTCAGGTCATCTTTCTGTGATTTTTATTCCCCTGAAAATAGTTCTTGGAATTTATTACTGTCCTCTATATAAATATATGTCAATATATAGTATTGTTTTTCCTACCTTTTCTGTTTAAAGATCAGCCCTTGTTGAATGTTGAATATGATTAATAAATAATAGGCATTGGCTAGGAATTTGTGTAATTAATCAAACAAATGTAGAAACCTTTTTATAATTTATGATAAAATGGAAAACATCAAAAAAATTTCCTAAGGAAAAAGCTATGTGAGAAATTGACTAAAAATTGATTTATCAAACACACACTAGATGCAAAAATATGTATAACAAACCAAAATTTATTATGTAAACATTAGGAGTATTTCTTAAATTTAGATATAATTTTTATTTGACAAAAACTATTTTGAAAGGATCATTACCATTGTTACTACTCAATGAAGCGTGAACACAGCTTCTCCTTTTCCAAAGGGAAAAACATACACATGTTAAGAATCTTGTTATTGTTGATTGCTCTATTTCCATGGAAACCCCAGCAATAGGTACATCTGAGCACGGGCTACCAACTGTAGCCACACATGCATTTTACAAAGTCATAAAGCTGGAAAGCATTTAAAAATAGCATTACCTGTCTAAGGACATCATTGTTATTTAAAGCAATGAGGAGACTACAGATAAGCCGCATATTGTGGCCATCATTGATTCCTCTGCACAGGTTGTTATGGACTTAGCTTTGAAAAATAATGTGTCTTTATCTCCATTAAAGTAATTGAAGCATTTAGTTTTTAGAAAAACAAAGAACAAAAATACAACAAAATGCACAAGTATTCACTGAACACACTACATGTTTACCCTGTGTAAAGGACCTGCATGGCCAAAATACAGTAATATTATGAAAGTAGTTTGTAATGTGAGGTAGAAGAACTCAATCTCTGTTGGTTGCTTACTAGCTTACAATTTAGGCAATCACTAAATGCCTTTGAACTTCAAAGTTGATAAGAGAATAAAATGAAGTAACAGATAGGAAGTCACCTTGAAAACTATTAATCATGATAGAAGGGAAACAAATTTTATTAGAAATCATCTTTTTCTCACTTCAGCTATATAGCATTTTTAAGGTTAAAAATATGAATTAGTTCTCAGGTGTTTTCCTATTCATTGCCCCCAAAGTTTTCTATTCTTCAGCCCTAATTTAGTGTGTATTTATTGTATTTGTCAATTGATGGTGAGCTTTAACTCAAGTTGATTCTGGAAAAAAAATATTTTCAACTTGACATCTTTCCATGAACATTTCTTCCTTCATGGCTTTATACCTGCTATTCTTACTTTTTGTAACATTTTTACTCTCCCTACTTTTCTGTTTCTGATAAATAGGTCCCCCCCCACATATTTGCTTTATTTTTTATTTAGTCTTTATTATATTTATTTTCCATTACCATTAAGTCTCTTCAAACGCCCCCCACCCAGCAGTCACCACACGGTTGTCCATGTGCATGAGTTCTTTTTCCTTTTTTCTCAATCCCTCCACCCTCTAACCCCACCCCCTACCAGCTGTCATCTGTTCTCCATCTATGAGTCTGTCCCTGTTTGCCTTGTGAGTTCACTTTGTTCGTTAGATTCCACATATGAGTGAAATCTTACGGTATTTTCCCTCTTATTGGCTTATTTCACTTAGCATAATGTTCTCCAGGTCCATCCATGCTGTTGCAAAGGGTAAAATTTTATTCTTTTTTCCAGCTGAGTAGAATTTCATTGTGTAAATGTTCCATAGTTGTTTTATTCACTAATCTGTTGATGGACACTTGGGCGGCTTTCATATCTTTTTGAGTGTAAATAATGCTGCAGTGAACATAGGGGTGTTTATGTTCTTTCAAATTAGTGTATTGGGTTCCTCTGGATATATTCCCAGAAGTGGGACCACTGGGTCGAAAGGTAAACCCACTTTTAATTTTTCTGAGATCTCTCCATACTGCTTTCCACAGGGGCTATACCAGTCTGCATTCCATCAACAATGCAAAAGGGCTCTCCCTTCTCCACATCCTTGCCAGCACTTGTTGTTTGTTGATTTATTGATGATAGCCATTCTGACAGGTGTGAGATAGTATCTCATTGTGGTTTTATATGCATTTCTCTGATGATTAGTGACATTGAGCATCTCTTCATATGTCTATTGGCCATCTGTATGTCCTCTTTGGAGAAGTGTCTATTCAGGTCCTTGGCCCATTTTTTAATTGCGTTGTTTAGTTTTTAGTGTTGAGTTTTGTAAGTTCTTTATAAAATTTGGATAGTAACCCCTTATCAGATGTATCAGTGAATATTTTCTTTCATTTTGTGAGTTGTCTTTTTATTTTATCTATAACTTCTTTTGCTGTGCAAAAACTTTTTAGTTTGATGTAGTCCCATTTATTTATTTATTTATTTATTTATTTTTGTTTCCCTTGCCTGGGGAGATAGATTTAAAAAACATTTCTATGGGCAATGTCTGAGATTTTGCTGCCTATGTTTTCTTCTAGGATTTTTATGGTTTTGGATTTAACATTTAAGTCTTTGATCCATTTTGAATTTATTCTTTTGTGTAGTGTAAGAAGATGGTATAGTTTCATTTTTCTACATATATCTGTCCAATTTTTCCAACGCCATTTATTGAATAAACTATCTTTTGCCCATTGTATGTGCTTGCTTCCTTTGTCAAATATTAATTGGCTGTAATGGTGTGGGTTTATTTCTTGGGCTCTCTATTCTGTTCCATTGATCTATGCCTGTTTTTTTTTATGCCAGAACCAGACTGTTTTGACTACTATGGCCTTGATTTTAGGTAGCGTGATTCCTCCAACTTTGTTCTTTCTCAGGGTAGCTGTTGCTATGCGGGGCCTTTTGTGGTTCCATATAAATTTTTGAAGTATTTGTTCTAGTTCTGTGAAGTACATCATTGGAATCTATATAGGAATTGCATTGAGTCTATAGATTGCTTTGAGTAGGATCACATTTTAATGATGTTAATTCTTCCTATCTATGAACACTTTATGTTCTTCCACTTATTTATATCTTCTTCAATTTCTTTTTTCACTGTCTTATAATTTTCTGAGTACAGGTCTTTTGCATTCCTAGTTAGGTTTATTCCGATGTATTTTATTCTTTTTGAAGCAATTGTGAGTGAGATTGTTTCCTTAATTTCCCTTTCTGTTAGTTCATTATTAATATATAAAAATGCAACTGATTTCTAGATACTAATTTTGTATCCTTCTACCTTGCTGAGTTCATGTATCATTTCTAGTAGTTTCTTGGTGGAATCCTTGGGGTTCTCTATGTATAGTATTATGTCATCTGCAAATAAAGATAGTTTTACTTCTTCATTTCTAATTTGGATGCTTTTTATTTCTTCTTCTTGTCTGATTGCTGTGGTTAGGACTTCCAGTACTATGCTGAACAAGAGAGGTGAAAGCAGACATCCCCGTCTTGCACCTGATCTTAAGGGAACATTTGTAGTTTTGCCCATTGAGTATGATGCTGGTAGTGGGTTTGTCATATATGACCTTTATTATGTTTTGGTATGTTTCCTCTATTCCCATTTTGCTGAGAGTTTTGGTCATAAATATGTGCTGCATTTTATCTATAGCTTTTTCTGTATCTATTGAGATGATCTTGTGGTTTGTATCCTTCATTTTGTTTATGTGGTGAATCACACTTATTGATTTACAAATGTTGTACCAACCTTGCATTCCCAGAATAAATCCCACTGATTATGGTGTATGATCCCACTGATTATAGTGTATGATCTTTTTGATGCATTGCTGTATTCTGTTTGCTAATATTTTGTTGAGTATTTTGGCATCTATGTTCATCAGGGATACTGGCCTATAATTTTCTTTGTTTGCAGTGTCTTTATTTGGTTTTGGAATTAGCATAATTCCAAGTGGCCTAGTAAAGTGAGTTTGGGAGCCTTCCTTCCTCTTTAATTTTATGAAATTGTTTGAGAAGCAGAGGTGTTAATTCTTCTCAGAATGTTTGCTAAAATTCCCCAATGAAGCCAACTGGTCCAGGGCTTTTGTTTTTTGGGGAATTTTTTGATTACTGCTTCAATTTCATTAGGTGCAATCTGTCTATTCAGATTTTCTGATTCTTCCTGATATATTTTTGGAAGATTGTATGTTTCTAGGAATTTATCCATTTCATCTAGGTTGTCCAGTTTGTTGGCCTATAATTACTCATAACATTTTCTTATAATCCTTTGTATTTCTTTGATGTCGGTTGTTATTTCTCCTCTTTCATTTCTGATTTTCATTATTTGGGTCATTTCTCTCTCTCTCTCTTTTGATGAGTCTGGTTAAAGGTTTGTTAATCTTGTTTATCTTTTCAAAGAATCAGCCTTGGATTCATTGATCTTTTGTCTTGTTTTCTTAGAATCTAATTCACTTATTTCTTCTCTGATCTTTATTATTTCCTTCCTTCTATTCGCTTTGAACTTTGTTTCTTTTTCTTTTTCAAATTGTTTTAAGTGTGAAGATAGATTGTTTATTTGAGCTCACTCTTTCTTTCTCTCTTTCTTTCTTTCTTTCTTTCTTTCTCTCTTTCTCTCTTTCTTAAGCTAGGCCTGTAATGCTATAAATTTCCCTCTTAGGATTGCCTTCCCAGTGTCTCACAGATTTTAGATAGTTGTGTCCTCATTTTCATTTATTTCTAGGTAACTTTTGATTTCTTCCTTGATATCATTGTTGACCCATTCATTGTTTAATAATATGTTATTTAGCTTCCATGTCTTTGCATGTTTTTCAGTGTTCTTGTGATTGATTTCTACTTTCATAGCATTGTGGTCAGAGAAGATGCTTGATATGACTTCAATCTTCTTAAATTTATTGAGACTTGTTTTGTGTCCTAACATGTGGTCTATCTTAGGAAATGTTCCATTTGCACTTGAAAAGTGTGTATATTCTGCTGCTTTGGGGTGAAATGCCCTGAAGATATCAATTAAATCCATTTGATCCAATGTGTTGTTTACTGTCTCCTTCTTGATTATCTGTCTGGAAGATTTACCCGTCGAAGTCAATGGGGTGATAAAATCCACAACTATAACTGTATTTCTGTTGATCTCTCCCTTTATGCCCATTAAGGCTTCCTTTACATATTTAGGTGCTCCTATGCAGATTGTGTAAATGTTTACTAGGGTTATATCCTCTTGTTGGATTGTTCCCTTTTTCATCATGTAGTGTCCTTCTTTGTCTTGGTTTTAAAGTCTATTTTGTTGGATATAAGTACTGTTATCCCAGCTTTTTTTTTTCTTTTCTATTTGCATGAAATATATTTTAACAACCCTTTACTTTTAGTATGTGTGTACCTTTTTATCTGAGTTGGGTCTCTTGGAAGAAGCATATATATGGGTCTTGTTTTCTTATCCATTCAGCTATCCTGTGTCTTTTGGTCAGAACATTTAAGCCATTTATATTCAAGGTGATTATTGATAGGTACATATGTAATGACATGTTATTGTTAGACTGTTTTCCCCTTTTTGTTCCCTTTCTCTTTTTCTTCTTCTTCTTAAAGGAAGCTCTTTAACATATGTTGCAATATTGGTTTGGTGTTAACAAACTCCTTTAGTTTTTTCTTGTCTGGGAAGCTCCTTATTTCTTCTTTTATTTTAAATGGTAGCTGTGCTGGATAAAGTAGCCTTGATTATAGGTCTTTGCTTTTTATAACCTTGCATATTTCACACTATTCCCTTCTGGCCTGAAATGTTTCTGTTGAGTAATCAGATGCCAGTCTAATTGATGCACCTTTGTAGGTAACTCCCTGCTTTTCTCTTGCAGCTTTTAGGATTCTCTCCTTGTCTTTTTTCTTTTTAAAGATTTTATTTATTTATTTATTTATTTTTAGACAGAAGAGAAGGGAGGGAAAAAGAGAGGGAGAGAAACATCAATGTGTGGTTGCCTCTCATGTGGCCCCCACAGGACACCTGGCCTGCAACCCAGGCATGTGCCCTGACTGGGAATTGAACCAGTGACCCTTTGGTTCGAAGCCCACGCTCAATCCACTGAGCTACACCAGCCAGGGTCTCTCCTTGTCTTTTTAAGCCTTGTCATTTTAATTATGATTTGTCTTGGTGTAGGTCTTATTGTGTCCAAATTGTCTGGGATTCTCTGAGGTTTCTGGACTTGTGTGACTTTTTCCTTCACCAGATCAGGGAGGTTTTCAGTCATTATTTCTTCAAATAGATTCTCCATGCCTTGCTCTCCCTCTTCTCCTTCTGGTATTCCCACAATGTGGATGTTGTTATGCCTGATGTTGACCAAAATGTTTTTTAAGCTTGCCTCATTTTTTAAATTCTTTTTTTCTTTTTGCTGCTCTGCTTGGGTTTTTTTTTTTTTTTTTTTTTTTTTTTTTTTTTTTTTTTTTTTTTTTTTTTTTTTTTTTTTTTTTTTTTTTTTTTTTTTTTTTTTTTTTTTTTTTTTTTTTTTTTTTTTTTTTTTTTTTTTTTTTTTTTTTTTTTTTTTTTTTTTTTTTTTTTTTTTTTTTTTTTTAACCTTGTCTTCCAAATCACTGATTTGATCCTCGGCTTCATCTAATCTACTGTTTATTTCTTATAGTGTATTATTTATTTCAGATATTTCATTTTTTATTTTTGACTGATCCTTTTATGTGGTTCCTATTCTTTCTTTTTATACTGTTGAGTATCCTTATAATCCTTATTCTAAACTGTATATCTGATAAATTACTTGCCTGCATTTCATCTAGTTCTTCTGGGGAATTCTCTTGTTCTTTCATTTGTGGTCTGTTTCTTTGTTTTCCCGCTTTGGCTGCTTCTTTGATTTTCAGCCATAGTTGATAAACTAATCAGCCACTAAACTGATCAAGTTCATCTAATCAAGCTGTGATCAG
>PVJI01013819.1:0-46415 GCA_004026765.1 Micronycteris hirsuta
TATTTTTCAAAAAATCCTAGAAGCAACAGGAGAAAAGGAGACAGTTACCTACAAAGGAATTCCCATAAGACTGTCAGCTGATTTCTCAAAAGAGACCTTGCAGGCAAGAAGGGGCTGGAGAGAAGTATTCCAAGTCATGAAAGGCAAGGACCTACATCCAAGAATACTCTATCCAGCTAAACTCACATTTAGAATGGAAAGGCAGATAAAGTGCTTCTCAGATAAGGTCAAGTTCAAGAAGTTCATCACCACCCAGCCTTTATTGTATGAAATGTTAAAGGGATTTATATAAGGTATGGAGGAATATCAACAGGGGAGTGGTAGGGGGAGGTGGGGAAAGGGGCACAGAATAAGTAGCATAAGTAGCATAAATAGGAGGTAGAAAACAGACAGGGGGAGGTTAAGAATAGTACAGGAAAGGCGGAAGCAAAAGAACTTATGTGTATGACCTATGGACAAAAACTAAAGGGTGGGGAAAGGGGGGGTAAGGGGGTGGAGGGGAAGAAGGGGGGAAAATGGGTCAACTATAATAGCATAATCAATAAAAAATATTAAAAAAATACTTGAAACAAAAAGATTTATGTTTCATAGTTTTAAGTAAAGTAACACTCTACTACACTTTCAGGAGATAATGCTTGCCTAGAGATCTAGAATTTCTCAGATGTTAGACCTCCTGTTTAGATCATCCTTTTTGCAGACCGGTGTCATATCTGTTCTTCCATTTCTATTTCCCTGACCTCTGTGGGCCCCTGCCCTGCCCAGAGTAGGCAACAGTACTCGGGGATCCACCCGGCACCTACCCTGGCATGAAGCATCTACAGCGAGATGGAAAGTACTGGAGGGTACGCTGCCCTGGGCATTACAAACTACGCGAGGGCAGTAATGCTGTTAAGATGGGACACCAACTGCTAGCTCTTCACTGTAAGTCAGTAGGAGGATTAACACCATCCTAGAAGTATGACCCTAAGAATGTCCTGGAAAACAGCTGCTGGAACTTGGACTGGGCCCTCACCGTGATAAGAGATCAACAAATTCCAGCCGATACACCGCAGCATCTGTTTGGATAAACTTAGCACGACAGGGGCAGTACTTACTCATGTGAGTATTCTGGCCCATGGAAACATCCTAAGAATCTGGGCAGAGTTGTATGTAGATTTAAACTGTGATGAATTGGAATGTGAGAGGAGCGAAGGGCCCTACACCCGCCTGTGATCTGCAGCCAGGAAGCCTTCCCAAGTTACAGTGACCTCCACTTCTCTGACCCCTGAGC
Organism: Micronycteris hirsuta; assembly: GCA_004026765.1. Classification (NCBI taxonomy): domain Eukaryota; kingdom Metazoa; phylum Chordata; class Mammalia; order Chiroptera; family Phyllostomidae; genus Micronycteris; species Micronycteris hirsuta. The sequence continues at coordinate 1,271 of PVJI01013819.1, forward strand.
ATTCCTCATCTATTCCACTGGTCAGACAATAATATATCAGGCATTGCCTGGTGCCCAGCATTGTCTAATGCAGTGGGTTGGCTCTTGCAGTGATACTCAACCTTTCATATTCATTCATTCATATGATGAATATCCATTAAGTTTCTATCATGGCAGAATACTTTGTTGTGTACTGGAGTTACCAAGGTGACAGAGACAAGCACTACCTCAGTGGAGGTGAAGGTCGAGAAGGGGAGACAGACTTTAAATAACATCACACAGTAAGTGATCTCATCTTAATTGTGGCAAGAGCGAAAGGTACAGTTGGCAGCGAGAGCTGATACTGAGGAACCCGAGGGGTCTGAACAGTCGCAGGATACTTTCTGGAGAACAGAACATGGAAGCTGAGATCTGAGGGATGAATAAGAGTGATCTGGGGAAATCAGAGGAGGGAATTCCAGGCTGTGAGAGAGGGGAGGGGAGCAAGACATGGAGAATTCAGAGGAAACCGCCCATGGCGTTTGGCACAAATGGAGGGAAATAGGGGAGGCAGGCAGAAGCCAGGTGAGGAGAGTCTTGTGCACTGTGCAAAGCAACACAAAAGTGTGTTAGTTTTCCTCTGCAAACTAACACAAAGTAATCTAGCCACCAGAAAATCCCACCTGCAAATAATCATCATAACCCTTTGTTCAGGGTCCTCCAGGACATGTAACTGGAGTTAATCACTTATAACTATTGTCTAAAATGCCTGATTCCAGTAAAGTAGATCAAACCTCAACAAATCTTTTTTGCTGACTAAGTAGTTTGCAGAGGAAACCCAAGTAATTTACTGTCTAGAAATTAGAGTGAGACCGTCATGAAGCTGAAGAGGAGAAGAGAGCCCATCTGGGTTCACATATCAGAAGAAGCTCGCCCAGGGTCATGCAGAGCAGAAGAGAGAGCCAGGTCAGAATCCAGGCCTCTCCAGTCCTTATCCAAATTCTCATGGCTCTAGGATGGTCCTGAAAATCCGTGATCTGGTTTTCCTTTATTTTTACTTACGACTCTTCAAAGGCAAAAACCCAGAATTACTAGTGGGGTCAAGTTTCTTGGATTACACCTAATTTAGGTTGTCTCAGAGGTGGTTTAGGTAAAAGAGCTAAATGGAATTGGGAACGAGAGAAGCATGAAGAGGTAGAAACTGAAATTTACAGAGAACCTGCTGGGGTCCACACACAATTCCAGATGCGTACCATCCTGCTTATTCTTCTCAATAGCCCAGTGAGATCAGTATGATTAGCTCCATGTCACAGATGAGGAAACTGAGCCTTATAGTAGCTTGTACAAGACCAAAAAGATAGTAAATAATTTGAGAAATAAATCTGGAATGCAGATTAGTGTGGCTCAAAGCAATGCTTTTCGTATTATTTTGTGCTAATTCCAAAATTGTCCGGGTTGGGTCCCCACACACTGATGGGATTACCTTACATTTTGGAGAACTTGCCTGTTGCCTGGGTTTGCTCTAAAATGCAGGACTCTGCCCTGGCCATTGTGACTCAGCTGGTTGGAGCGTCATCTCATAAACCAAAAGGTTGCAGGTTTGATCTCAGTCAGGGCATATACCTGGGCTAGGCTGCAGGTTGATCCCCACACCGGCCCCATACAGGAAGCAACCAATCAATGTTTCTCTCTCACATCACTGTTTTTCTATCCTTCTCTCTCCCCTTTCCTCTCTCTCTAAAAGCAATGAAAAAAAAATGTCCTGGTTAAGGATAAAATAATAATAATGATAATAAATAAAATAAAATGCAGGATCCTTAAAAGCTTGCCACATTCCTGGGAGATATTTATCTCCCAAGGGCTCACTGGGCCCCTTGTCCCTCAGGAATATGTTATTTAGCACTTGGAGTGATGTGGCCTACAGCGTGTTAGGCCCAAAGCAGGGTGTGACAAAGGCAAGGGAAACCCTAAACCCAAACTTTCCCGTAAAGGAGGTTGGTTCTTAACTCACTGGAACCTTCTGACTTTTCTCCTGGGAATCTTGGCTCTGCCCTGCCCACAGAGCCACTGAATGTGAAGACTCTGCAGCGCTCAGCTGGCCTCCTGTGTCCTCAAGCAACCAGGTGTCTCTCTCTGCTCTGTCATCTTCAGCTTCCCTAGAAGGAGCACAGATCATGTTGTGCAGCAGGACCCAGAACTAGGATGTTGTTTCTTGCGAATAACGAGGGAGGGATGAGGCATGTGTCACCCAGAGAGGAAATGCAGCATGACTTTTCTGCTGACTTAGAAATCTCTCATTTGCTCCCCCATCTCATCTCCCCATTCTCTCCCAGAGAAAGGGTTCCAGTTATATTTCTTGAATGCCTCAGAAAGGAACAAAATGTCTGTTGTCTCCTTTAGCCAGGGACTATTTCTTGGCATTTGTTCCATTCAAGCATCAGGCAGACAAGATTATTTTATTAATGTTCACACTCCCCACCCACTGCTAGGGGTTTAAAGGAGCCCAGGACCCGAACCTGTGGTATCTTATCTTGGAAATGTAACTTAGCTTAGCAACTATGGACCAAACCTTAGTGATCAAAGCAAAACCTTCCTTCTAGAGTCCTTGGATTTCTCCCATTTTCTTCTACTTTAAGGTACATGAGGAATGGGATACAGATAGCAGCTGAAAAGGACCAAGATAGAAGTTTGAGCAAAAAGCAACAATTAGGAATGAATTTCTGAGAGCAAAAGAAAAAGAGAACTTATGTGGTCATAGAACATTAGTTGGGGAGCAAGGCATTATGGGATTTATTTGTGGCTTTGGTCTCTACTATCTGGATGACAGTAGGCAAGACATTTCACCCCTCCTGGTATCAGACTCTTCTCCTATGACATGAGAGCAACTGGCTTGACCTTTAAAGTAACTCTGCTAATGACATTCTGCTATACCTGATGTCCTACGAGCTGGAGAAATTGAAAGGGAAGAGAAGGGAGCAGAAAAGAGCATAGACAGCCTGGTAAAGCTTCAGAATAAATAGAAAGTAACAAGAGACGGAAGTTGATAGCACAAGGAAGAACACCTGAAAAAGAGAGGCCAGGAAATGCATCAAAAAAAGAAAACATTTTGGAATCAGAGAAATAGATTGTGTTGGTTGAACTTACAACTAGAGAAGACCAGAGCCAACCTCTGAGGAAGCCAAGGGCTGGCAAAAGAAGAGAGAGTAGAAAGAGAAGGTAGAGCTGCCTTCCTGTCCTCCCACCTGCTCTGGGCCCCAGAACTCTCATCTTTCCTCAACACAGGCAGAGACATCCAGCTAGCATGGAGGAAACATCTGTCCAAGTCTTGTGGCTCATTAAGAAGACACGCTTTCATCTATAGATGTTAAGTACTATGATTTGAGTGAGGAGACAGGAGCCCAGCCTGAGACTTCTGTACCAGGAACTGGAAAAAGCTAGCACTCAATGTAAATTTAGAATGACGAAGCAGGGTGGAATGGTGGTGGGTGGGGTGGGGAGAGGGAGAGGGAGAGAGGGAATGAATATAAATTATCTCTGGAGGTAATAGTTGACTGTCTGTGGGAATGTTGTGACTCAAAGTTCAGAGGGCAGGAAGGACAAGGAGACTCACGCTCCCAAAGGGTGCAGAGTAGTTCTATCAATGACCCTGGACTGGCCCATCACTGACTCCTGCTCTGTCCCAGGCCTGGCTGGACTGGCCATGACTTGCTACTGGAGGGAGGCTTGGTGGGATTTATGAGATGAGCTAGCGGGATGTTCTTGGCAAGCCAAAGCTATAAATGTCTGATACTTTATCTCCTGTAGGAATGTTTTAAGAAAAGGAGAGACGGGAAATGTCTTCATAAAGTAGAACTCCAGCCACTGGTCAAGGAGAGTGGCCTCTCTCTGGAGCTGCATCAAAGGCATGGTTCTGTCTGCTCCCTGTGGCCTCCATGGATCCTGCCCTGGGATTTCATCAGCTTATTTGGAAACAAGGAGGGAAGGAAGCACACCCACTGCTGGTGCTCTACAGGAGCTGTCAAAAAGGAGAATGAACTGGGACTGCTGGCTGGGGAAACTGCCATTGCCCCTTCCGTGGCTTTCTTTCCTGGACACTTCTTTACCATACAGATAAGATGCAAGCACTTCAGTGGGGCTGAAGCCTGAATGAGTCTCTAGCACGGGACTGGAGGCCAGGAAACTACCTGTAGTCTGCAACAAAAGATCTATGGGGCCTAGAAAATATCACTTCCCTCTCCAAGTTCATTTCCTTATAAAATGAGAAGGTCAAAGATGAAGTAATAGCATTTTTAATGACCCTCTCCAGTGACCACAGAAAAGCAGAATTGGCATTTTAATTTAAATTCATTGGGGTAACATTGGTTAATAACATTATACGTTTCAGGTATACAATTGTATAATAAAGCCTCTGTATGTTGCATTGTGTGCTCACCACCCAAAGTCTAGTCTCTTTCTGTCACCATATATTTGACCCCCTTTCTCCTCTTCATCCTCCTCCCACCTCTTCCCCTCGGGTAACTACCTACTATTGTCTGTGTATATGAGTTTGTTTGTTTGTTTTCTTTCCTTTTTTTAAAATTTTATTGTTGTTCAAGTACAGTGTTCTGCCTTTTCCCCCCACCACTCCCCCCTACCCAAGCCATCCCTACCTCCCTCCCCTGATTCTACCCCTCCTTGGTTCTGTCCATGTGTCCTTTATAATTGTTCCTGAAAACCCTATGAGTTTATTTTGTTTGATCATTTGTTGTTTTCTGATTTGTATACCACATATTAGTGAATCATATAGTTCTTGTCCTTTTACACCTGATTTATTTCACTTACCATTATATTTTCAAGATCCACCCATGTTGTCGCAAATGACAATATTTCATCCATTTTTATGGCTGAGTAGTATTCAATTGTACATATGTACCACATCTTCTTTATCCAATAATCATTGAAAGACACTTAGCTTGTTTCCCTGTGTACCATATGACCCAGCAATTCCTCTTCTGAGTATCTATCCCCAAAATTTGAAGATATAAGTACCCCTATATTCAATGCAGCATTATTTATGGTAGAATTAGCTTTCAAACTTCAAAAAACAACATCTATTATGGAAAAGAATTCCCTTTAGAATTAGATGCAAATCCCACCCTCTGTAAGTCACCTCTACCTGGCACACTCTAATGAATGGGAGCAGCTGAGATCCAATAAGAAACACAAGCTTAACTCCTTAGGACACAGGAGGCAAACGCAAGGCCCGAAGGCCAAATCTGGCCCTCCACTTTGTTTTATCCAGCCTGGCACCTTGTTTCTACCCGGCAGCACCACCAAGCTCTTGCTTAACTGTTAAGGAATAGTTACATTTATACAGTCCTAAAACTACATTCGTTCCTTTGAAGGCAACCATGAGGCTGATGTGGCCCCCGGTGAAAATGAGTTTGACACCTCTGCCTTAGGGCCAATTGAGGAGGTTTCTCACCCTCAGTGCCATCTTCTTAGAGTCTGTAAGAAGAGACAACCTGTACTTAATTTTCTACGGGATGTTGTGACTTCATCCCAGACATCTTGTTCTTCTTTTCTCTCTCATCCTTAGGGGCACTTCTTTGAAAATAAAGCACTTAAAGCCAAAGCTGCAAGAGCGCATACAGAAAGAACATACATTAGAGAAAGCAACCCCATGCCAGGGCAAACAACTTAAGGAGCGTTGTGCAGAATGGATTGCACCTTTCATTTGACTTACTTAGCTGGATGCTCCCCTACAACTTTGTTAACCTGCACAGCTGTAGCTGAAGTCCAAGGCTGGGCTTACAGCAATTGCTCAAAATCTGCATGTCAGTAATAATAATACATTATTATGTGTCGCAGGTCCGGTTCCTCAAGAAGCAGACTCAGAGCTGAAGATCTGCATTCTGGGATATATTGTCAGGGTCAACAAGTGTGGGGGAGGGAAGGAAGCTGTACCGGGCAGAAGACGTGCAACCACAATGCAATTGCAACAAAGGCCTCAGTTTATCCTGTAGGGAGCTCTGTAGCTTTCTGAATTATCTAGAATTTGGGAAAGTTGGCTAGACTTTTATATACTCTGTATAGATCAGTCATAGATGTGGGCTGTCCCTGAGAAGAGGGTATGAACTTGGGGGGAAAAGGTCCAAATGCAAGGGCAAGTCTTGGAGAGGGACTCAGCTACAAGCAGTCGGCCAGCAACACTAGCAGTATCTGGGGGAACACAAGTTTTTGTGTGATGGTTCTAGATGGCACAGCCCAGAATCCACCATCCTTTGTTAAGTAGTTGATAGATTAGCAAGCATGTTCTGTGCCAAGTATCTTCCATTTGCCCGCCAAGATTCACTCTCTACCTTTCTCCACCCTGCTCCATACCCTAGGAGGCTGATCTGTACGAATTACCTGAGCAGGTTCCCATGCCCTCTGATTCCCACCTGGGTTCAGCTAACAGAGCCCTGGCAGAAGCTCGGAGGGAGGAAGGAAAGTGTAGCCAGGGCCCTTGTTTCCCTGGCTCCATCTCTGCGAGGCCACCTTGGGTTGCTCGGCTCCTCCAATGGAAGGTCAATACTCATATCCAATAGCCTTTCACAGATTATTCTCTCCTTCCAAATTCTAACAACTATTCTTCCCCTCACTGTTTTACCTTGGTGCCATAGCAGGCCTTCCTCACCCCTACCACTCCATGGTATTAATGCTGAAATAGTTCTATCTATTTGACTTCTCTAAACTCTGCCCACACCTTTGTACAAAGTCCTTTCTTTAGTAAACCTTCCTTGAATTATCCTAATTGAATTGTTCTTCCTCAAATGATCCTAACTGAGTTTCTCCTAGGATTCTAACAGATACTTTTAAGGCATATATTATCTCACCTTTTCCTATCATCCTATAAATCAAATATACTTGTCCTCACTTTAGAGACAAGAAATCCAAAACTCAAAAGAATTACATGACTCAGCCAAGCTCCCAGGTTGGTAAGATAGTCCTTGTCCATTGACTCAGATCCACTGTGTATATCACTATACCACCCTCGTACTTCTTTCAGATTATTCTCTCTTCCCACCACAGCTCAGGAAAAAAAAGGAGGAGAAGGAATAGCTGTAGTATTCAAGACCACAGAACGTTCTAAAATTTAGCAAGAGGATGAAAGGGGTACATGAAGGAGACACAGAGGGGTGTGTCATTTTAGTCCTGGGATTACAGAAAGAAGAGAAAGAGTCTACTTTGTAATTTTTGCTCTATCCACTCTTCTGGAAAACTGAAGTGTTTTTTTTTAAGATTTTATTTATTTATTTTTAGACAGAAGGGAAGGGAGAGAGAAAAAGAGGGAGAGAAACATCAATGTGCGGTTGCCTCTCACGTGGCTCCCACTGGGGACCTGGCCTGCAACCCAGGCATGTGCCCTGACCGGGAATCGAACTGGAGACCCTTTGGTTCACAGCCCACGCTCAATTCACTGAGCTACACCAGCCAGGGCTGAAGTGTTTGGGGTTTTTTTTTGTTTTTCTTTTTTAAGATTTTTTATTATTTTTATTTTTATATTTATTTTTAGAGAGAGGGGAGGGGAGGGATAAAGAGAGGGAGAGAAACAGCAATGTGTGGTTGCCCCTCACATGGCCCTCACGGGGACCTGGCCCGGAACCCAGGCATGTGCCCTGACTGGGAATCGAACCGGGACCGCTTGGTTCCCAGCCCGTGCTCAATCCACTGAGCTACACCAGCCAGGGCTGAAGTATTTTTTAATAACCTTTCTCGATTAGAAAATTAAGATATTTCAGAATCCAGATCTTCCCCAATCAACTGCTTCACCCAGGTCAGGGCTCATGACCTTAGGGTCTTTGGTTTCTTCATCTACATAAAGCAAGATGGTTAACTATATGAATCCCAAGCTTCCTTCCTTCTGTGCTTCTATGAGTCCCTTGTTCTCTTCGCTTCTCTTATCCTAGAAACAGACAATGGTCATGTGGATAAACACTCACACTGACAATTGTTAGTCTCATCCCTGGGAAAAAAGAGGAAGGAGCTCAGATGGTGCTCTGCACAAAGACTCACTTGTTAGCTCTGAAGGGCCCTTCGAAAGGTCTTGTCCCCACTCTTACTTTTAACTAGGAGAGCAGCTCAGCCCAAATGAGAAAGTGAAGATGCCATCTGGTTCTGCATTGCTCCCAAAGTCCCTGTGTATGTCACATTCCTAGACTCACTCCCATCCAGGGTAGGGTCTTTATTTTCCTGATCAAGAGCAGATGGATCCTCCCTATACAAAATACCTTTTGTCCTTTTTTGCCTACATTTCCCTGCATTATTGACCAATTTTCCAGCCCATGGAAAAGCTAAGAATGACAACATCCACTATGATGTTACCATCACTGCAGAGAGCTTTCATTTACTGAAGCACCAGCCACAGGCAGGAGGGAGAAAATGCTGTTCCTCCCTTTCATTCTTCTGTCCGAGACCTAGGGATAGGAATTAGGGACACTAGTCCACCCACTAACTTTGAGAAAGTCACTTCCCTTCTCTAGACCTTATTTTGTTATCCATTCTAATAAATAAGTGGATAGTACTTTCCTTTCTAGTTCTAACTTTCCATGAATCTGTAAGGATGAATAAGATTTGGGAAGACTGATTTGGAAAGGTGGCTTAGGTTCCCCCAGAAAACAAGATCTGAGGAGAGATTTGTGTGTTAAGAGCTTACTGGGATTCCGAGGCAGCAACAGTGAGGGGAAAGGAACATGAGACAAAGAAAAATGAGAAGCAAATGCGATGTGTTTTTTGCCTTAGCCTATTTAGGCCACCATAACGAAACGCTGCAGGCTGGGTATCTTATAAACAACATAAACTTACTTTTTGCACTTCTGCAAACTGGAAAGCCATGTTAAAGGTGTCAGTATGGTAACTTCTAAAGAGGGCCCCCTCTTCCTGGCTCATGGCCAGTGTCTTCTTGCTGTATTCTCACATGATGGTAGGGGCTAAGAATCTCTCTAGAGTCTCTTTAATTAATTAATCCCATTCATGAGGTTCCCACCTCTTAATGCCATGATTTAAGCATCTCCCAAAGGCCTTACCTTTTGATGCCATCATTTGGGGGGTTAGGATTTCAATGTATGAATTTGGTGGGGGGGGGGGGGGGACATTTAGATCATAGCAATTATCAACCTAGCCACGGCTTTACATTCTTCAGAGAAGCTCAAAGGGTCACTCAATCACACTGGACATCTCTATACACATTGCACAGAAAAAAATAGAGCCTTGGAGAGAAGAAAAAAGCAAGGATCTATCCTCAGAAACCCTCTTATTTTCTCTTTTATTGACCAAAGTTTCCTATTGGAGAGTTATCTCTCCTGCTCTTCTGGGTTGCATCATCTGAACCTCTCGAAAGTCACTAGGGCAGCCTTCAACCTGAAGCATGACACTGCACCCAACCTGGAAGAGGTGGGGAGAGCCATGGATTCAGCATTCAGTTGATGTGCCTCCTACAGCGAAACTGTGCAGGCTCACCTGGGGCCTGTCACCTTGGCAGGAGTAGGCAGCCAAGGGTTTGGGAGATCCTAAAGCTGAGGACGCACAGGAGCCATATGGATAGGATCAAAGGATATACTAGAAGAAAGGCCAGGTACCTTTATTCAACAAAAGTTTTCCAAGAAATTTGAATACAGAGATGCAAAATCTTTCCTGCCTTCAAGGAACACACACTCTACTGAGGAGGGAGACTTAAAAACAAGCAATTGCATCAAGGTAATATTCATTGGAAATGATTACACTCACAGTCCTCATTTCACCTACAGGAAAACAAAGCCTAGACTTGACCAACTTCACACAAGGAGGCTGTGACAGAATGAGGCCTGAGAACCAGGTTTTTAATTTCCAAATCAATGCTTAATTTACTGCCCTCTCTCAAAGGCACAGCAGTGATTTAGAGTGGGCTATGTTTTGAGACAAGTAGATTTCGAAGGTCCGGTGGCCTGGTGGAGCTGCATTCCTTGACTCTGCATGAATTCTCCCACAGATCAGAATGACATAGTAAGGACTGGATGGGGGTAGAGGTGAAGGGGGAGAGAATGTCAGGGAACTCTTTGTGAAGACAACCTATTTGCTAAAAGGAGCCAAAAGGGATCAGTTTAATTGAAGTTAAAGATATTTTAAGGAAGGTAAGAGCCTAGCTGGGGGTTCAGCCAAGAGGTTTCCATTCTGCCTTTGAAAATGAGAAGAGTTGAACAGGATCTGTATGGATGAGTTGATAAAAAGTCCTTTGAAGTGGACAGGATCTTTTTATAGCCTCAGAATAACTTAGCCCCGGGTGAGGGAAGAGAGCTGTTCTCATTTATAAGCATGGAAGGCTGTGAGCTGTCCCCCCTCCAATTGGATTTCATCTGGCTTGGCCATGAAGAGAGAGACACTGGCCTGGTGTCCTTGTCTCGCTGAGAGAAGATAAATCTGGCAGTCCTTCACACAACAAAGCACAGATAAATGGCCCAGGGAAAGGCCCTAAATACTGGCTAACAGAGACTGAAAGAAAGGCACAGAACATAGAATCATGGCCCCCACCAAACACCTCCAACTCACTCACACTAGACGGATCATGGGCTAATCCTTGAGTGAATTAAGAAATCAACAGCAATGCCAAGAAATAATAGCAATAAAAATTTTTGTCATGGATTGTTTACTATGTGTCAGATGCTGTACATGCAATATCTCACTTCTTCCTCTTAACCTAAGAGGTAGGTATTATTTTTATTTCCGTTCCATATTCAAGAAAATTGAGCCTCATTTATATATGAACAGTTTAAGCAACTTGTGCAAGCTTAGTACTTCATAGGCTAGAACCTACATAGATAAAATTGTTAGGTAAATATTAAGGTAGCATGAAGTTATCTTTACTTACAAACTCATGGAATAAAACTCTACTCTCATACTATCAGCGCTCAATTCTTCTGGCTGAAAAACTGAACAAGCTGGTCTAATCTTCACTCGCCAAGTAGGAACACTTTGCCGAAGGCTTAAGATTCAGCTCTCTTCAGACTCCTGAGCCCTATATTGCCCTGCACTTGAAGAAAAAGAGGAAACTTGGAGAGAAAAAAAGACACAGTAATAAATATGCCCCCAAGAATGAGTTGCCTTATTATAGTCTAACTGAAAAGTTGTTGACAGCCACTCTTCATGACTACTGAAGAAAGAAATAGGGATTGAGGACCCAAAGTATAGTTGAATATAACTTAACCTGATATTGAAGTACTTTGCCAAATCCTAAGTTTTATAACTCCCAAACCTGGCCCATGTTCCCATAAAGACAATTAAATTCTGGCATTTGAAGCTATGGAGTGGGAAAGGTAAAGTCAGAAGACTTTGGGTTTAATCTCAGTTTCACCAAAATCCATCTAATGATCTTTTAAAGCAGGGGTGTCAAACTCATTTTCACCGGGGGCCACACCAGCCTCGCAGTTGCCTTCAAAGAGCCGAATGTAATTTTAGGACTGTGTAAATGTAAACAAGGTGGAGGGCCAGATAAAACAAGGTGGAAGGCTGGATTCAGCCCGTGGGCCTTGTTTTTGCCACCTGGGTTTTAAAGATACTCAACCTTCCCTCTGGTCATCTATTTTCCCATCTGTAAAATGTGAGAATTAGATACAGCTGATCTCTCAAATGTCTTCCATTACTCTCATTCTGAATCCTGGACTGGTAATCCTTGTCTTGCATTACATACCTCAGAGAGGCTGCAGTGAGAATCAAAATTGGTAAAAGTAGGGGTGGGGGGAAGAATGAGCTCTTAAAAGCAAAATCAATAAGGTTTTGTATTATACAAGTACAAAGGACAGTGTGTCCTCCGTCAGCCACATGTCCTTCCTGCCATTCTTGAAACATCATAAGGACAAATAAAACACTGAAATTCCAGGGAGGGAAAACCTCTTCTATCCTCTTTTCACGTGGAACCTTGACCTTCGAGACCTACAAATACTGCCTCCTGTCTGCTAGATGGGCAGGGGTTCAAAGTACACTAGACCCCCAAGCTTCTAGCTATGGGGTCTCCACCTCTCATCCCTCTCACTCAACCCCTTTTCTGCTACAGACACCCAAACAAATGGCATTTGAAGGAAAACCATGGTAATGGACTTTCAGGACACATTGAAGCTAAGAGAGACTAGAGATTTTTTTTGTTAGTTCTGGGCATCGGGCATGTGCTAATTGGCCTGGCTCTAGCTATGAAATAAATTGCTATCATCATTATTTTATTCTCTGAAGGAGACAACCTCGGGTTAGTATTTCAAAGAAGAATGAGTCACTGGAAAAATTTAAAAGAACCCACTAATTATTTCTTTAAAGAAAAACCCTAACTCTGGGAGAAAGGAGTCAGGGGAAACATCAACTGCCCATTAAGATGAAAGGGCTGAGTTACCTGGGCTGCTCCAGGAGGCCCAGAAATAACAAGAGTGACCCTGTATTTGCAGAGTGGATTTCCCTGCAGAGTCCCCTCCACAGACATTATCTCACTGACCCTGAATTCCTAGGAGAGGAACAGCCCCACTCCAGGCTTCATTTTCCCTTTCTTTCTGCCCCACCATGATGCAAAGAGGCCGAGGTAACACAAGTCAGTGTTAAGAAAAGATGGGAGTCTTTCCAGTGTTTGTGGAGTTGGCATATGAACATCTGCTCAAAATCCTAAACCGCCCAAGCTGGGAGCTACCTGGCCATCTTCTCCAGTGGCTTCCACACATGTTTGGATTTTATTTTAACACAATTCTATGAAGAATCCCAACAGTTAAAACAAGATCAGTTCCACAATAATTCAGATTTTAAATATTTACTCAGTATCAAGTTCATCACTGAGAATAATGAAGTTTTTTTTTGATGACTACAAAAATTTCCAACCAGCCATCTGGAGCTCAGTGATTATAAACATGAGGCATATTATGGTGGACACTCTAATTTTATTATTTTTTCACTTCCAGGGTCCCTTTGATTCAATGCTTTCGAGGACCTTAAGTGGAAAAAATGGGACTTACTAGTTCAAGGACTTAGGTTTGTGTTATGGACTAGGTCAGCTGAAATATTTCCAGACTATTTGTCCAAGAGGAGAAGGAGATGAAGGTTGATGTCCAAGGGAAGAGGACAGCAGCCTAGATACAGAGAGGAAACAATTGCAATTCCCATAACAGGAGCATGAGGGAGGGACAAGTTCCAGAACATAAACCTGTCTTTACTCAAAGGTTGTATGCCAAGTGGTAGAGGTCCCATATGGTTGGTCACTACCTAAGTATTGGATACTAAAGTTCTAAGAACTGAGACAATGTCCACTGGCCAAACTCAACACCTAGAAAAGTAAATTTCAACCAGCCATGCAGGCCTGTCCAGTGGGCATCTTCAGAATAAGTCCTGAAACACTGCCACATAAAGGACTTTTCATTATTTCCTGCCATAATATATAAAAAAGTACAACCTAAAAAAAGGGAAGATGCAAAAGTGGACTTTTTACCCATCCTGGAAGCTAGGTTTAGACATGGATTTCACTGGCTATACAATAATTTTATTATGAGAATAAATTTATTATAATAATAAAGGCAATCCTCATTTGCTGTGGACTGAATGCTTGTATTCCTCCCAAATTCATGTTTTGAAAACCCAGTGCCCAGGGAGATGATATTAGGAGGTGAGGCCTTTGGAAATGCTGAGGTCATGAGGGTGGAGTCCTCATGAATATGTCTAATGTCCTTATAAAAGAGACCCAAAGAGATTCCTCACCCCTTCTACCTGCTAGGATAAACAAGAAGTCTGTGACCCAGAAGAGGCCCTTCACCCAACTATACTAATGCCCTGGTCTCAAAATTCCACCCTTTAGAGTTGTGCAAAATAAAATTCTGCTGTTTATAAGTTCTTGTGGTATTCTTTTATAGCAGCCCAAACTTTCCCAGACACCATCCCATACCTCAGGTGTGGTAGAGCAATTTATACCATCTGTACCAGCATTGGCTATTTCTGGCAATCCCTCCTCTCCAAATTCAGTCCCTTGTCCTTTGGGCTCAGGCTTCCTCCCACCACATATTTTTTCATTGTCTCCTAGGTCTCACTTTTCTCAGAACATTTTGCTTCCTGATAAAGGACACCACTGGACAAAGAGGTGGTCCATCAATGGTGGAGTCAGCATTAGTGCTGAACAGCATTGGGGCAAGTAGATTATTTTCAAGGGGAACTTGTCCTCTGAAGGCTACCCCACCCTTATAGGAGCACATTTTAATGACAACTGGCTCCTTAGCTGATTGTCAAGGCTGGTTCGGACACCTCCGCCATTTTTATTTCTGTGATCCCAGTCTCCTCAACAAAACCATAAGTTCTCCCAGTGGAGGCTGTACTTTCTGCTGGATCTGCTCATTCCAGGAGCTTAGGTAGGTAGTTCACACTGACTCACACTACAGTAAGCAGGGACAAGTGACCAGAGCCCAAGAAAAGGGCAAATTTCCTCCCAGCCTCTCTTCCTCCCTGAATATTTCATATGTAATGACCACATGGGTTACTAGCAAATCCATAGTAGCTCTCAAATCTCCGGATGGGAACCACTCGTTTCAATTTTCTGCAAAAGGACTAAAGTGCCAAAAGCTCCATCCCATATATGGTTCTCTTACACTTAATTCTTATCATCTTATTCTTGTCTGGTTACACCCCTGAGAAAGAAGAACTCTGTGCCAGGGTCACAATGGGTGAGTTCTAGCTCTGCCCATTGACTGGCTATGTGACCTGAGTAGGCCTTTTCACCAGCCATGGCCTGCATTTCCTCACCTGTAAACTAAGGAAACAGGACTCGAGTTACTTACTCTACCTCCTCTGTGATCGTTGAGTCCCTTGCCATTGTGCAATGAGGACTAACAACGCATCAGTATTAGCACAACCGTCACCAGGTCCTGGAGGAAGGGAGAGAAGAAGCCAAAGGAAACAAGTGGAATGTTCAGCTGAGCTTCAAACAGGAAGACGATGTCAGTTCACCCAGGCTGAGGATTAAAAGCATTCCAGGGAGCTGAGGCAGTGCTGGGATAGGGTCCATGTCCCTAAGGGCTTTGAGCAGTGGGGAAGAGACATGGAGATGACAGAGAGCCCCCCATTCAGGTCTGGCTCTAAAATCTGGCCTAATAGGAGAAAGGAGAATGAGGTGCCTCCTACTCGGGGAAACTGATCAAGAGAGCAAGCCATTCAAACCTCTCTTAGCAGGAGAGGGAATAAATGCAGGATGGGGTGGGGGAACAAGCTGACTTCTGGAATGAGTCCTGAGATGCCTAGAAGCTGAGAACACCCTATCCTGCCTTCTAAGTCTACTAAAGCCTGAGTTATCAAGGCCCAGGTAACAATAATAAGCAACCCTTCTCTCTCTCTCCCCTTCCTCTCTCTTTTTCCTCCACCACCACCACCACCAGCTCTACAAATCTTTAAATTTCTTCTTGCCTGCACACTCAGCTACAGAATCTCAAAGTACAAAGAAAGAAAAGAGATCTGGCATCCAAGCTGAGTTTCTCGTTAGTAAATAGATTCCACATGGTAAGAGAAAGGTCAAGGAGAAAATTATATGAGGACTGAAGAAAAAGGCATAGGTGTGGAAAGCCATCTATCTTATCAGAGGGGACAGCCACCCCGAGACACGGTGTGCCCGGTCTGAACTAGAGCTCTGTGCCCGGCCCTGAGGGGATGAAAATCCAGTGTCATGGCTACAGACCCACAGCCTTGTACATGGAGCAAAAACCCAAGTCCTGGTCCTGCCAGGTGGCCATCACACTGTGGAACTTTGAGTCTGAGTCTCAACATTTTCATCTGTAATATGGATATAAGAATCCTATGGCCCAGCTCACCTTAGTGGGCAGGAAATAATAGATGATAGCATTGAAGGTGTATTGTGTATGTGGGGAGGAATTATCTTTGAACCAGGATCAGAGATGTGGGAGTTTGCAACATGAAAATTCAAACTCAAGCCACGGAAGCAGATAAAGGAGCAAGAAGAATAACTCCAAGAACACCAATGGTTCGGTGGTGGGTAGGAAAAGAGGAGCCAGAAACTAAGACCAAGGAGGAAGAAATGAAAGGTAGCAGAGCCATACAAAGCTGAATGAAGGTGACCTGAGAAATTAATCAGTTGTGTCGATCAGATTTCTTAAGACATTAGGTTTTGTTCCTCTTACCTACTATTATATGCTCAGAAGCATACTGCGGGGGACAGGCAGAGCAGAGAAAAATTACCATTAGAAGAGAGAATACATGCATTCATGGAGGCATTCATGACATTTGTTATAAGCCTGGAGAGAATCATAGAGCTGGTCTATTCCTCCCTGATTATTTGCTGTGTGTCACTGGACACCTTACACAACTTCTCTGTGCTGGCAATTGGTTTTTATTGAAGTCCGTAGTGTCTTGGGTTCAGAGAGTGTGGGTTGTGGATCCAGTTACTCCTGACGACTGACTGCAAAGAGAAATGTGACCCTGCAATGGGAGTGGCAAACACTACAGTCACACAGAATTAGGATCTCCTCTCCCCAAAGCCTGGCCTGCCTTAGAACAGGATGAGGGTCTCAAAGTTCTTTCCAAAGCAACCAGACACTTGAAAAGCTTTTTATCCAACAATACCCAAAATATATTCCTTTCAACACCAAATATTTGTAGAATCTCTCTCTATGCAGACCACTGAGCTGGACCCTGGGGGAGGTAGAAGAAAGACAAGAACTCAAAAATGACTTAGGCACTGGAAACACTGGGCCCTGCACCCCACCTAGTAAGGAAGATGGACTCTTACACAGTGGCCACTAGCCAGTCTGTGCTGCCTGTCATCACACAAATATAAACAAAATGCAACCCAGGCAAAAGTCACTGATTTTGTACCTAAGGAATTAGAGAAAGCTTTACAGAGGAGACACCATCGGATTTGTGTCCTGACACTAAGAAAGAGTTTGATATTCAGCAAAAGGGAAAATGTATTTCAAGTTGAGTGAACATCACAAGCAAAGCTTTGGCAACAGGAAAGTAGCATTATTTTCAAGGAAGAAGTTGATGGTTTGGTGCTTCAGTCCATATTCAACGTAGTCAAGAAACTAAGCAAGGGTGTGGTAGGATTAGTTCTGCTCTTTAGACTTTCTGGCCTGGGTAAGAAATAAGGATGGAAGGGTGGAGGGACTGAGGGAGGAGACTTCTTGGAAAGCTATTATCAAGAGAAATCACCAGTATCCTAAACAATAAAAAAACATTGAAATTGAAAATATTATATTGTTTCCAGAACATCCCAATAAAGAATACAGAGGGTATAGGACTGGGAGAGTAAAATGGAGATAAAATTATTTTTAGACAAATTGAATCTTCCATAGTTAGATATAAGGGTCTGGAGCCCAGGAAAAAAGACAAGAGAAGGGTCAAGAATCTGTATTGGAAATAAATTCAATGCAGCTTATATAGAGGTTAAGTTATAAAGGCAGAACTTAAGGTCAATGTTGAGTAGAGGCAAAATGATCCTTTCAAGCCCCTTAGTGAGATACCACATTTGCAACTGAGATTAAGTCATGCCATAAGTCTAGTAGGGCCAGTAATTCTTGAGGAGGTGGAGAGGCCATCTGGGCACCAAAAACACAGTAGCCTTGTGTTTGGGGTCTGTTATAGGAGAAACACAAGAAAGCCAGTTTCCATTACCTGTTCATTGAGTAGAATGGTGGCCAGAAACATCTGCGTGAACTGAATTGTGCTCCCTGTTCAACGTGCAGTTGATACTAAGTAGAGCTGCGCATCACAGACCCATCTGCGCAGTGAACGGACTTCAAGCACTAGGTGTGAAATGCCCATGAGAGAGAAGGGATCAAGAGGTGCTGGATCAAGAAGGAATCAAAGGGCTGGAGAGGGCACACTTGGAGTGCCAATAGCTGACTGAAAGAATTTGGTCAAAAAAGGAGGAGCCAAAGAAGAACTAAGAAAAAGAGCTGGGGGATATTTAAGTTAAGAGTTAGGTCAAAAAATGAAAAGGAAGAGGAGAACTTTGAGAGAAGGCCTTCGGCAATGCCAAATTTTACAAATAGAAAGAGGCTTCAGAGTCCTCCGATGCACTTGAGACTGCAGTGTTATCAAATATGTTAAAATATAAAGCCTCCATAAATGATGAAAACAGAAGCCAAGTTATGAGAGTGAGGATCTGGGGGATTAAAAAATGGAGATGTTGAGGTACACATTTCCAAAACCTTGGCCAAGGAGGGAAGAAGAATATTTGAGAAATAGCTGAAGGCAGAAGCAGGGATAAGGAAATACTTTTAAGAGCATGGGTTTGTTTGTAAAGTGATAAAAGGTCCCAGTTATTCAATAATAGTAATAATAGCCAACACTTATTGAGCATTTACTGAGTGCACTAATGTAGTTAAGCTTAATTAACCTCTTGAGATAAATACTACTATTATCCACCAGAAGACACTGAGAGGATGATGGTAGAGAGGTCGCACAAACATCCCCAAATCCCACAGCCGTGCAATGGCAGAGATGAGATTGGCAACAATCAATCTGACTATGGAGTCCCACTCCTTTGTAGAGTAAAGGAAGGTTTCCAATGTCACATCTCAGACAACAGGGGAAGCACTGGTCTTAGTTCAGAGCCTTCCTTAATTTTATCTCATTCATTCCCAGGATTTCATTGCTTTCACCGATTTCTAGAATCACACAGTACCTGAATGTAAAGTTATAGTGATAATCCATGTGAATGATCCTAAATAAATATTCCCCAGCCCTCCTGCTCAGACACCACCGGGGGTCTTCTAGATGCCCAAGCCACTAGGTCCTGACTTTTCCCTACCACACTGAATACCAGAAACTGCATGGAAAGTCAATCCCAGGCACCTAAACTTAGATCAAGAAGTAAAAAGAGGAGAGAGGTGAAAACAACTCCCCTCAATATGTGGTGAGCTGAGGGGCTGGAGGAAGCAAGCGGGGCAGTTAGGGGTAGAACTTTCCTGGTCTACATCATGGTGTGAAATTACCACTGAGAACTAAAAACTACAAGTTGCCTTAGATAAAGAACCTGTGCCAACGAATGTGGAAGAGGTCTGAGCCCTGGAGCTTGTGGCTTTACAGCCCAGTCATCACACTTTTTATTGAGCACGTGCTGTGGGTCTTGCACCGTGCTAGACAGCTGGACCGTCCCGTTCTGCTGGAGAGTCAGTGCTAAGATGTGAACAGCATAAAACAACCGTGTAGGATGAGGGTTCCCCTTCCGAGGGGAGGGTTGCATTGAGGGCTGAAATGCTCATGGTTACGGTCAAGGTGGAACATGGGCTCTGTAACAAGTTATTCTGGGGGAAAGCTGGGGGGCCAAGAAATTCTGTGGGGCCAGGGCAAGGGCAGAGCAAGAAGATCCAGATAGACTTGATGAGAAGAGAGCTTCAGAAGAGCAGTATATGAATAAATTCTTGGGAGAAGTAGCTAGTTAGGTGGAATTATGAAGAAGATAAAAAGAGGGGCATAGCTTTAGATTCTAAAGATAGTGGAAAAGGGGCAGTGGAAATGTATTTTTTTTTGCCAGTAGCAGTGAATAAGAAAGACTATTCAAAGCAATTGCATAGGACAGGAAAAGACCGGGGCCAAGTGCAGAGCACATCAGAGAAACTGGAGGGATACTGTCTTCTATCTACTCCGGTCTAACCAATAATACATTGACTGACCTCGTGGGCAGTTCACAAAATACTTTCATTGTCATTTTCTTACTTGATTTAGACATCAATCTTGTTAACTCCATTTTTGTCAAAGGAAGAGAACATCAAAGAGGTTGCATGACTTTCCCAAGACCCTTAAGTCGATAAGTGACTAACCTGTCTTCTGACCAGCCCCAATTCCCCCCCACCAAGTGCTCTATAGTGTCTGGCTTGACCTTTGAGAGGTGAGAACACACTGGTTTGTTCCCCACTGTCTTCATGCTTTCTCACAGCTGTGAAGTGTCAGCTGCTTTGATCATAGTATTTTCTTTACCTGCCCTACACTCGAACATCCAAAGTGGCATATAAAAGCAGGATAATTCATCAGTGTGTACAGGCGAAAATGAAGTCCCATTACTTTATATTGTGTAGGTGAAAGTGATTGGGAGAGGACCTGAAATTACTCAGACAGTTGCTTATTTCTCCAGATGCTTCTTCTTATAAACATAAGCTCTCACCCAAGGGAATGGATTGGCACAGAGTTTCAAGGCACCTAGTGACTGTACCCTCCCCTGGGTGACTCAGCCATGAGATAGGGTCTAGCCAGAGCATCTAATTACACAGGCCAGGTCAGGCCCTGGAATCCAAAGTCCCACTCACTGCCAGGCTACTGCCCTCCGAGGTGTCAGAAAAGATAGCCAAAGGCAAGAGGCCAGGGACATATGTTGGAACCTCCTTCAGCAGCTCCTGGTCCAAGGCAAGCCTGCTCTGCAGACTGGGAAATGTAATGAAGGGTTTCATGGGGGTTTTATTACGTGCTGGGAGGTGACACTTGGTTATCCAGTTGGCAACGTACTCTGAGAAACAAGCAAGTTTCTTTCATGTGGCAACTCTGACATGCTTAGATCATGCCGAAGGTTAGGGAGGCAGAGCTCTAAATATTCTGCAACTCAGCATAGCTTTTGAGGGAGATGCCCAGGCAGCTCAGTGCTGGAGCTGCTGAGCCAGGCCTGCAGGAGGGCTGGGCTGACCTTGAGGAGGAATGAGGCTTGTCTGAGGTCCTCCTTCAGACTGTGGAGAAGGCACGCCTCTCCTCATCACCCAGAGGGGAAAGCTGGCACTGCTGACAGGTCTTTGAGGACCCCTCCACCGGGCATGATGATGGAAATGCATCTGGAGACACCAGTTCCCAGGATCTCCCACTTGCATATTTTCTTTTCTTAAAAGAAAAGTCCATTAGTACAGTGACTGCCAGTCATCCGGGGAACTTGTTTAAAATATAGATTCTTGGTTCTTACTACAAAGACATTGATTTTGATAATAAGCCAGGTTTGGAAATGAATTCATTGAGATATATGGGGAAAAGTAAAACAATATTTTTTATATTGTGGTAAAATATACATAGCATAAAATTTAACATTTCCTTTTTTTATTTTAATTACTTTATTGTTGTTCAATTACAGTTGTCTGCATCCTCTCCCCTCTACTTCCCCCACCCCCTCCAAACCCACCTCCCTCCCCTGCTTCCACCCTCCCCCTTGGTTCTGTCCATGTGTCCTCTGTAGTGGTTCCTGAGAACCCTTCTCCCCACAGTCCCCTCCCCCCTCCCCTCTGGCTATTGTTAGATTGTTCTTCATTTCAATGTCTCTGGTTATGTTTTTCTTGCTTTTTTCTTTTGTTGATTATGTTCCAGTTAAAGGTGAGATCACATGGTAACATTTTCATTTTTAGGTATATAGTTCAGTGACACTAAGTATAGTAACATTGAGACAATATTTTTACAAAAGAACCATTAGCTGCCTAGCATTGGGTGGAGTATTTCTTTGGGGGAAAAAATCTGTGGATATCAAAATACACATAACAGAACAACACATAAGCACTGTGCTGTACTCTAGTTGGTAGAATTATTTCTCACAGCAGTGCAAGGTAACAGTTCTGAAACTGCTGTAAACGTGTTCCAGGACTGAATGAATAAGTAAGTAGATACCATTTAGTGGGAGCCAGGTTTCTCACAGTTGGAAGAGAAACTTTCATATAAGGAAGAGGGGAAAGCGACAATGAACCATGTAGTACTTGACGAGTCAGAGACATCAGTATGAACTTATGTTTAGCTCAACATAGACTAGGATGGAATTATAAATATACATGTGTACATGGGTTAGTGTACACATACATATTTCCTTGCTCTGACTGCCAAGAAGGCATAGAAGCAAGCACACTCAACATCCAGATTTTGGGTTCTAACACCCTGATACAACAAAAGAATCAGGGCTCTTCGTAGAATGGCTGATTCTAGGGGTAAGGCAGGGAAAATATAGGATGAGCCTAGAGCATCTTGTGGGGCCAGAAACTGAGGAAATGATGAAGAAAGAAAACAATGGAAATATGTCAAAAAGACATAGGAGCCAACTAAAAGAACTTTCAATGGCCAAAGCTAGAATAATTTGAGCAAAGCAAAATAAATAACGTAGTATTGAATTACATAAACCAAAGAATAATAAGTATTGACATAAATAAATGATTGAATAAATAAGTAAATGGGAAAAAGAAGATAAATTTCCCCTGCAGAAGAATAATTTATGTACCTACTACCCTATGAAGGTATGGAATATGACTCCCTACCTCTTAAGTAAAGAGAGTGCTTAGTGACTTGCTCACAGCATGAAAGGGGGGGAAATTAAAATGTAACTTTATAGTGGAAAAACCCACATAACCAGGTGATCAAGGTCAGCATCACCAGTGATACGTCAAGTTAATAGCATGTACCCTTGATGTGCTGAGAATGGTACTTCACCTGTGTAGTCCTCCTCTCAAAAATCCATAACCCCAGTGCATGACAAAATAACAAAAACATAAGCCAAACTCAAGTGGAGGAGGATTCTACAAAATATCTGACCAGTATGCCAAAAACAAGGAAAGTCTGAGAAACCATTGCAACCAAGAAGAGCCAAAGAGACATGACTAAAGGTTATGTGGTGCCCTGAATGGGATCCTAGGACAGAAAAATGACATTTAGAAAAAACTAATAAGATCTGAATAAAGCGTGGAGTTCATTAGTTAATAATAATGTATCAAAAGTTATTCATGAGTTGTGACACAGGTGTGCGCTATAGTAGTACAAGAAGTCAACACTCGGTGAAACTGTGGGTACATGCAAATTCTCTGTACTGGCTTTGCTACCATTCTGTACATATAAAATTATACTTAAAATTAAAAGTTTGTTTAAAATACATAAAATGCATACATATATAAAATGATTTTATTTCTTAGACATCTAACATGGGCCGGAAACCATGCTTGGTTTCAAAAAGGACACTCCAGTAGGGAAAACAAGATGTCCCCAAAGAGTAGCATTCAAGACAAAGGAAGACAGATAAATAAGAGAAAAACAAAGCAAGCGCTCTCCTAGTCTTAGCCATCATAGCCTGGTGAGAAAGGACAAGTGGCAAGGTTACTACCTCCATGAGCCCTTATACTCCAACCTCTACAGTCAGTCAAAAACTCCTTCGTTATCTCTGTCCCTGGGTCCATGTTAGAATGAATGAGATGTTGTCTGTAGGGCATCTGGTGGCATCAGTAGACCCTTACCTCAGATTCTAGATCAACACAGGTGCTTCCCTGTGGGACCACGGAACAGCAGGCGTGCTCCAAAGCGTCCCTGTTTCTTACACCTGCCATAGTCAAATATCGGTGCATGGGGCCATCTTTGGAGTCTGGGGCTCTGTCCTGGTCAGTTCAGCAGAGGAGGGCCCAGGGACCTTGATGCCACACTTAAGGATCTTAGTCCCTAGATGAGCCTCTTAGTTACCTTCCAGCCCTGTAACATCTAGTTTATTTCTTTGGAAGGCAGACTCTTCCAGGATGCAAACTATCCCTTCTATCTCCTGTGCATAGCACTTTGGACTATGATAAAGAAAGGAATTCTGTCTGTCTTTTCCCCATTAGCTATGAGCAGTGTCTACTGGATAGCAGATATTTAATCAATATGAATCAAGTGGTTATTTCTTTGAAAGACACTTCTCCCATTATATTATTTGGTTGCTCTTTTTTATTTCACAAATACTTTCATGGTGCCTGCCATGTTCGCTACACTGTTTTTGTGCTTACATGTATTAACTCATTTAATCTTCATGATCATCCTGTAACAGTAAGACAAGTACTGTTATAATCTCCATTTTACAGATGAGGAAACTGAAGCACAGAAGTTAAGGAACTTGCTGAAGGTCACTTACTAAGTGGGAGAGCTGGAATTTTAACCCAGGAGACCTGGGTTTGCTCCAGACCCTACGCTATGCTGCCCTGTATTAGTCCACTCTCCTGCTAGCCATAGGGAGGGCATCAGCTCAGACAGAATCAATCACAGGATCACATCTCCCTGCTCAAAGTTGAAGTTCCAGATGTGAATGTGTGATTCAAGCCAGGTCAGAAAGAATCTCCCCACAAGATTTTGTTTCAAGCTGGAAGAGAATGCCTTTACCTTTGAAAGGAATAGGAGGGACATGAGTCCTAGAAGAATTAAAGAAGGAGAAATCTGTCTCTTGGAGGCAAGAATAAAGGTCATTGTGGTGTTAAGAGGTGAGCAGAAATGAAGGGAATGATGGCTCCTTGCTTGAATCCCCAGATCTAAGTGTAACTGAAATCCCTCCCATCCATAGACTTTCTGTTCACACTTCCCAGTATGTTCCCACTTTTAAAAATTTAAGCTAATAAAGTTGGGTTTACGATACTTTCAAATAAAACCACCATTCATCAGTTGGGGAATGGATAAACTAATAAAATATAAATGAATGAATAGCCCTGATTAATACAACTCATTCATTCCTTAAATAAATACCAACTGTGCCATGTACTGTTGGAATGGGGTGAGCATGGCAGCGATAGCAGTGGGCATAAAAGACACCATCCCTAAGGAGAAGGCAGGCATTTAAGCAATGAATTACAGTGGGCCAGCAGGTCTGTCAGGACCTGAGGCAAGTTCAGAGGGGCCGAAGTGCATATTGTATAATATTCAGTGTTCAGTGCCCTAAGATGAGGTGAAGGAGAGAAGCAGGGATAGAGCGTAGCATACAAGGCCACATTAGAAATTTAGATTTTACACTGAGGTCAAAGACAGAGGTTAAAGTTAGGGAGAGGTTTAGGCACTGAAAGGTTTTAAGTGGGATAACATGTTCAGATTCGTGGTTTCAACAATTTTGTCTACAGTGGGGAGAATGTAAAGTCTCAATAGTCCAGTAAAAAACATTGATATAATAGTGACTTAGCCTAAGGTGATGGCAAAGGAGTCTAGGAATATTTAGGTGATCCAGTTTAAGTTACATCACCCTAGAGTACCAAAGCCAGAGGAGAAATTAGGGATTTCTAGGGGTCTAGAGACAAATTCCCTTATTCCACAGATACGTAAATACATTGGAGCTCCAGAGAAGGGGTGTCTTTCCAAAGTCACTAGCTAGTTGGTGATGGAGTTCAGACTAGAATCTGAGTGTTTTGACACCCAATACAGTTTTCGTTCCACCAACTCCTATGTTTGCACCTTTTTCTGCATCACATTGTACCTCAGGACAGAATTGTTCTAACCTGGTTCCCTTCTGTTGTTGTTTAAGCTCATGGACAGAAATTTATAAAGAAGGAAAGAACTGTGTCATATCTTGGGACATAGCTGATTTTGACCTAGACGTGTGGCATAGGGCAAGCCAGAGGGCCAATACCTGTAAACTAGACCTTCAATGGTTAGGGAGAGAGCCAGCCAGAAGTATATAAATACGGCCAATCTAGCAGGAAGCATGTGATATGCACAGGAAACAGTTCCAATGAGAGAGATGGCAGTTCAGAGAGGCATGAGGGGTGAGGTTTGAGGGCCAGTTGTGAGCTGGGTAATGGGGACCAGGAATTCAGCAGCAGGAGAGACTAAGACCTCCAGACTGGCAGCCAGACTGGCAGGGACAGATGTGGTCTCAGCATCTGTCAAGGCTGAGGATGGAATCAGGAATCTAGACAGGCAAAGAAATACACAAGCGTAGCCCCAAAGGCACTTGAACACAAAGTAAATGACTACAACTGTGACCAGACACTGTAAATCTACTTACTAAGAGTGGAGTACAGAGTAAGAACTGGCTTGGACTCAAGACAAGGACTCAGTTATCAGAACCAGGCACGAAGTCCAAGTGAAGTGAGCAGAATAAGAGAGAGTCTTCCAAATCCCAAGGTTCTGGGCCAGATCTCTTTAAAGTCATTTCTGTTTCAGTGAGAATTAGTTCTAAAGTCTAAAATAGGACTGAGCCTCTGAGTGGAGCTAGGAGATCCTAGATATGGGGAGAGAAGAGAGCAAAGACTGAACCCCAGGTAAAACCTTTCTTCCTGAAAGAATGAATGGTTTTATAATCTGCAAGCACCGCTTTACCAACCATACTGAACAACAAATACGATGCAGCCACTATTGCAAGGAAACAATTTGTTTGTATACACCATTGAGTTCTACAAGCATATCGTAGATCCCAAATGAATGTGTTGAATGAATAAATATCTATTTGTCTAGATATTGACAAGTAGACATTATTTGATTTTCCTTCTTTTTTAATTTTCATTGAACTTACTACAGTGACATTGATTAATAAAACCATACAGGTATCAACTATACTTATTTCTATAGCCTCTGCTCACATGCAAAATTTCTTAAGCAGCAATTAAAACTACAGAGAGATCAATAAGTTGCATACTGTATGATTCTATTTACATAATACTTCAAAAAACCAAAATTGTGCAGAGGTAGGATAAATGAGTGGTTTCCAGGGGTTAAAAGGTACAGGAGGGTACTACTTTCAAGGTATGTGACTACAAAAGAAAATTCCTTGGTTGGACAGTAGTTCTATACCTTGACTGTGGTGGTGTTTATATGTACTATACATAGGATACAATGTCATAGAATTACACACGAAGACATACAAGGTGAAGAAATGCATGCAAAAAATGGTAAAAATCTGAGTATGATCTGGTGTCTGGTTAACAGTATTGTGCTGACACCAATGTCTTGATTTTGACCACTTACTCTAGTTACCATGTCACCTTTGGGGAAAGTTGGGTGACAGGCATACTTCTCTGAATTATTTTTGCCACTGTTCGTCAGTGTCTAATTATTTCAAATTAAAAAGTAGAAAAACATTCTGTCCACAACCAACTGCAGTGTGTAGACCTAATTGGGATCCTAATTAAACAAGAAATATGTGCTTGTGAAACAACTGAAAATTTGAACACTGTGTGTTTGATAATATCAAGGTCTTAATTTTAATTTTATGTAATAATGGTATTTAGATGTTTTAACAGTCCTTGTCTTTCTGGTGCAGGCACTGTGGAGAACAGTGTGGAATTTCCTCAGAAAACTAAAAATGGAACTGCCTTTTGACCCAGCAATTCCACCGCTGGGATTATATCCTAAGAATCCTGAAACACCAATCTGAAAGAACCTGTGCACCCCAGTGTTCACAGCAGCACAATTTACAATAGCCAAGTGCTAGAACAACCTAAGTGCCCATCAGTAAGTGAGTGGATCAAAAAACTATGGTACATTTATACAATGGAATTCTACGCAGCAGAGAGAAAGAAGGAGCTCCTACCCTTTGCGACAGCATAGATGGAACTGGAGAGCAGTATGCTAAGTGAAATAAGCCAGGAGGTGAGGGACAAAAACCATATGATCTCACCTTTAACTGGAACATAATCAACAAAAGAAAAAAGCAAACAAAATATAACCAGAGACACTGAGATTAGGAACAATCTAACAATAGCCAGAGGGGAGGGGTAGGGGACTGTGGGGAGAAGGGTTTTCAGGAACTACTATAAAAGACACATGGACAAAACCAAGGCGGAGGGTGGAAGCAAAGGAGGGAAGTGGGTTTGGCGGGGATGGGAGGATGGGGGAGAGCAGAATGCAGACAACTGTAATTGAACAACAATGAAACAATTTTTTTAAAAAAAGAGCCCCTGTCTTTTATAGGTACATATGAAATATCTATGGCTGAAGTGATATGGCTGAGATCACTTCAAATAAAATGGAAAGGGAGGCAAAGTGACATAGAAGAAACTAGAATGGCCATGAATTGGTAATTGTTGGAGCTACATATATGGGGGCCCTTTGTCCTCTTCTTTCTAATTTTATATGTTTCTAAATTTCTAGAGTAAAGAATTTTAAAATGATAAGACATCAATCTATATCCATATCTATATCTATATATAATATGCATACACACAGAGAGAACTCCACTTGACAACCCTTATCAGCTTCCCTCTTGCTTCTTACTAGCAGGCTCCTGGCATAAAATTCAATACACATGTTGGCCTACCTCCCTGAGTATTCAATCACATATGGGCAAATTCAGCAACTTCTCCACAATTGATCATGAAAGAATTAGTCCTAAAGGCAAATGCATAAATTAAACAAAAAATTGAAATAAAGGTTTTTTCCTGGTTTTTAGAGCTGCAAAAGTAACAGCTAACAATCACTCTTCCTCTCTAGCATCAGTGAATTCATTGTGATTTTCTCTAGTAGATCTTTTTCATCAGTGTTTCTGGTCATTTTCATTTTTTTTATAATTGTAGGATTTTTCCTTTATTTTTTAATTGTATTTTTTCCATTACCATTTTGTTCCCTTATCATCCCCTCCCTCCTCGATCACCACACTTCTGTCCATGTCCGTGAGTCCTTTTTCCTTTTCGCTCAATCTGTCAGCCTGCTCTCTATCTATGAGTCTGTTTCTATTTTGCTTGTTAGTTCAGTTTGTTCACTAGATTCCATATATGAGGCAACTCATATGGTATGGGACATTTACACCAAGGAATACTACTCGGCCATAAAAAAGAAGAAAATTTTACATTTTGTGACAGTGTGGTTGGACTTGGAGAACATTACGCTAAGTGAAATAAGTCCGTTAGAGAAAGACAAATTCCAGTGATTTTTATTGCCTTTCATTTTAGCCTTGACCTCTAATTCACTGTTTTGAAAAGAAAACGAAAATTGGAGTTGAGTGTGAGTTTGCTCCAAGAAGATTGCTTATTTCTTTCCTTGTATTTTCCCATGTTCATCTCCCTAGAGAAGCCCTGACACAGGGCCTGGTTACCACAGTCTTATTTTATAAACATGAATTGAGGATGTTGTGTTGCCATTTTCTCATCTATTCCTAACAACCACCCAGTGCGGTAGCACTGGCTCCACTTTGCAGATGTGCAATCTGAAACAGAGATTTCCACTGCAGACTGCACAGCTCGTCCTGGGGAAAGTGAGAGAGCAGCTTCTCATTAAAGAATACACCAATGGGGAACTGTTTTCCTCATTTGATCACGCTAAAATCTGAGAGCTCTAAACCATCACTTAAGAAACCTGTGGTTGAATGTGGGATTTCTTATGGACAGGCCATCTAGCATCTCCTCTCCATGTACACTCATCTTATTTTGTAGGAATTTGCAAGAATAAATGAAGTTCCATTCTCTCTTAACACACAAAGGTCCAACGCATCAAACCCCAGCAGATAATCTCTATTCTAGAATATGTTAAACCATTCCCACAGGATGGTTACAAAGGGAAGTTTTCCAAAGGAAACTAATATTAAAGGGTAAAAAGTTTTTGCAATTTTCTAATGTTCAAAAATTAAAAGAGGGATCGTTGTCTCCATGAGTACCGTGTTGACAGCCAAACTTCCTACTCAGTACCCCAAAATTCTCAATTCGCTAGACGTGATCACCATGATCTGCTTTCCCTTACCAGAAGACTACCCATTTGGTTTTTTTGTTATTGTTTGTTTGTTTGTTTTTTTGAGGTCAGAGAAGTCTTGGAGAGTGTTCCATTTCATCTTTCCTCTTTCTGCTCCATCTGCTTTCCTGTTGTCACTTGAGTCCTTCCCCTACAACCAAACAGCGCAAACCTCCCAGGCTATTGGGACTCCCTTCCTTCCACAGCCACTCCAGCCTGCTGGGCGCCCCGCCAAGGGGGAGGGGGTCTGCCTGAGGTCTGCAGAATGTGCTGGCTCTCCCAGGATAAGCCCTGGAGTCAGAGGATCCTTGGAGGCCTGCCAGAGTGACTCTCCGGGTAGCCAAGAGCCAGCTGACATGGAAGTCTCTCCTTAATCTGCAGCACCAACCTTTGAGAAGACGTTGCACTTGGAGGGAGTGTCAGGCAAGATCTTGGTTGGGAATTGGAGCCACTAGCTCTGTGGGTAGATGCAGACTTCTGCAAGGTATCCCTTCCATGCTTCTGGCCTATCAACTCTAACATCTCCTTCTTTTATTTATAACATTGATTTGTTGTTCCACTTATCTACTCATTCGTTGGTTGCTCTTGTCCTTGTGATCAAGTTTGTATAAATTTTAGAATAAATCCTAAGCTATCTCTTGAATTGAATTGAATGATAATCTCCTCAAAGAGCTTTGTTGCCCAGCTGGGCAGAAGAAAAACTATGTCTAATTCTTAAGTGAAGAAATGAAAATTGAGGGAAGATACAAAATGACATCACAGAACATAATGGTAAAACTCAGTGTACAGAACCAAATGGGACAGAAACGTAGTTCTATTGACCATATAAATGGTCACTTCGGCTTTGGAAACCAAGCAGCCTCCCCAGCAAAGACTGCTCGCCCAGACCGTACACTGAAGCACTGAGAGGTTTTGTTTTCTCTTTGATCTGGTTTGGCAGCTGAGCTCAACTCTTCTGAACTAGAAGTTACTTGTTCTTTCTCTTCATATCAGTTAGCCATATTTCCTCCTGTCCTCAGGACTAAACGGTCTCTGCCCAACCCCCAGATCCATTCTCTGCCGTCTGCCCTGCTCTGTGCCCTAGGAGGCTGGATCTTGAAGACATCATCCAGGTGGCACATTGGATTCGGTCAGCAGAAAGCACTGGAGGAAAGCAGAGGCCCAAAGGAAGAAAGACCAGGCACATTTTTGCCCATACCTCCTTGCGTTAGCCTGATTCTGGGGCTGTGACTGCACCCTTCCCTACCCACAGCTTCCACCAAGAAACCCTCTTCCTGACCTATCTCCCATGGGGTTCTGATGGCGCACCCCCCACACCTTGTCCTCAGCCCCAGGGTGGCAGCAGCTTCCTCGCACTGGGTGTTCTTTTAGCATCCTTTCCTCACTTTCTGAAGCAGTGTTTTCATGAGAGTCTCTGTATTTGAGCCATTTAAGGTAAGTTCTGTTTCCTGCTTGACCCTGCCTGTTCTTTGCTGTGACAAAAATACTCCAGGCGGAACCCTGCTCCTTCCACCTACATTTGCATTTCCCTGTAACACTCATCTCCCAGATTTCTGCTTAGCTCACTCCCTCACCTCCTTCAGGTCTCTGTTCAAATGTCACATAACCAGAGATACATTCCCTCTGTAAAACTGCAGCCTCCTCTCATTCTCTTGCCGGACACTCAATCTCCTTTCCCTCCTCTGATGGCCTTCATAATGCTTCTCATCATTTGACTATATGGTTATTCATTTGTTTTCTTTTTATCTCTCTTCCCTAACTACAATGGAACCTCCTTTATAATCCCTTGCTAAAGTTAAGTGGTGCCAGGAATTCCATCAATGTTTCTTGAATGAATGAATTTCTTGAATGCATTGTGTAGACACTGCTTGACTCTCTCCTTCATAACTTCAGGCCGTGAATTCTGCATGCAGCTTCTTCCTGTGACTCCCTGTACACCATCTTAGGGAATGACAACTGAATATTCAGTAATTATTCTGAGTTGTTCTCAGAAACACCAGTACAGCATAAAGAGAAATCAAGACAGAAAAGGAAAATAAGCCCCAAATACCAACTGCCACCAGGATTTGGAATCTAGAAATAAGCCTCCAGAACTTGGGGTAAGGGACTACACAGCCAAACGGAGAATGGATGCAAAGCAAACCAGGGGTAGGCGCGACTGGACTAAAAAGGAAAGGAGTAGGAAAGGGTAAGTATACGCGAAGAAGCTGTGTGATGCGGCCAAAGTTCTTGCCCTTGGAGAAAGGAGAAGAAAACCCAAAGCCCCATAGCTTTCCATACTGGGCATCCTCTTTACAAAAATGCCAGCTTCCCTCACGTCACTTAGGCAACAACCCACAGAAAACCCTTAATCTTCTGAAGCAGGAGCCTTGGGACCTTATATCTGCTCCTTCTCAAGGGTCTAAGGAACATCTAAGAGGAGAAAGTGGGCATCTCAGAATGAAGCTGTCTTGGCCCTGGGAGAAATGTAAGACTTCACGGATCAGAATCTGCAAAGACCATGGAATAATTCGGAGACCGTGAACCTGGCATCTTGGGCCCACCAAGTTCCGATCACACCCACACCACATGCCCCTGTGCACTCCCCGCCACTCCCCATCCGGAGTCACTGTTCTTTCTGCTTTCAGCCATTCTAATAGCAGTATAGTGGCATTTCCTCATGGTTTCAGTTTGCATCTTCCTAATGGCTAATGATATTGGCATCTTACCATGTGCTTACTTTCCATTTGTATACCTTCTTGGGTAAATTGTCTCTTCAAAGTGTTTGTTCATTTTTCATTTTATTGAGTTTTAAGCGTTCTTTATATGGACATTTGACCAGAGCTAACATTGTGGTTGGACCGACCCCTGCTGTTCTTATTATGATTGAAGGTTATACCTCAGAAATAAGCATCAGAGAACTTTGAAAAACCAGATTTATTTCTCACAGGTCTGCGAGGGTACACGGCACACCAAGAGCCACCTAGCAAGGTCATAGATAGAGAGAAGACCTTGGCTCTCTCTTTATTAGTGTCAAGGTTGGGGTGTTCAGGGTTTCAGGGGGTCACTCTTTATTGGTAAATTTAAAACTTAAGAGCAGGAATTCAGGTGTGGGGAGGGAAAAGCAGGGTCATACAAAGGAGCAGTTACCTAGGTAACCTGGAGATTTCTAAAGGGAAACTTCATGATAGAGGCGGCCTGGTTTCTTCCCTAGTTGTTCTGCTGGTCACTGTGCCGTATGCCTGGCAATACAGTTATTCTAGGTGGATGTCTGCCTGGGCCCCTTGGCAATGAAAAGTTAATGCCAGGCACTTAGACTACAACGGGAAAACCAGGCTAGGCTGTGTGTACTCCATTTTACCTAAAACCAGAGCCTTTTACTATCATGTTTTTAAGTGGAAGAGTTACATACAATTTTAATTTTTTTCCTATATTTTTCTAATTGAAAGTAAGCATAATTATACAAAATAGTCAAAACAGCTGCCTCACTTGGATTTGTCCTTCGGGGGATAGGTAGCTTTACTGTTTCTGTCTCCGTGTGGCAAGCCTCAAAATTATTTGATAAGAATTCCACATAATCTCTAAGGAGAACTTCAAGGACCTAACAAACAGGGCACCCGCTTATGGACTGTGTGAGCTTTTATGAGTTGAATAAAGCATGGCAATCATGCACCTGGCTCCAGGCTTTCAGATTCAAGGCCTCCCTGCCCTTGGAACACCAAAACCAACCTTAACTGGATACAAATGGCACCACTGCCTCTGAGTGGTTAAGTAGGAGTTATATTTCCTCTTTAAGAAGGAAATTGTAACAGTTGTTGAGTACTTCTATGTGAAAGCACTATACTAGATATTTCCACACATCATTTAATTTTTCCTCCTCACAACCAAAAGGGTAATATTATTTGCACCATCTGCAGTTGAGAAATCTGAGGCTCAGTAAGATTAAGACATTGCTTAGGTTCCCAGAGCCACTGAGTGGTAAGATCCAATTTGAATCTTGTTCCTTCATTCTCCCATACATCATGCTGCCCCTCGAACGGAGTTGTTTATGTTTGATCACTCCTTGTATAACCAAGGTTTTTCACCCAGGAGGGCCACATAAATGGATTCTTTAATAATCAGCATTGCCTCTGTCGTGTCGAGGTGTTTTTGTTTTCCCTTCTCTTCCTATTTCCATTTTCTTCCTATTTTCCATATTCCTTGTTCTCCATACTGTCCTCCAAAGAGACCCTGAACTCCTCAGGGTCCACCATCTGGTCATTCAGAAACACTGCAATGATTGACTAGATTTCTGCGTTTCTTTCCTGATGCTGAGTGTGGTAGGGTCACTACAAGCCTCTCTATTCCTTCCTCTGAGTCTTCCCACCACGGCCAGCACCGGGCTGCTCACAGCCAGCCTCCCAGAAATACCGCCAGCTGCTCCAGTCCTTGACCCAACCTTTGTGCTGTTTCCCTGTTCCTACCTCCCCCACCCCATGGAAAAACCATGGCCCACTCTCTCTAAGTTTCTGTAAAAAAGACTCCTGTATCTGATGAGCGATTGGATGATGTGACCCATGAGATTATTTCAAATGCTAACACTCTGTGCAATTCCACAAAGGCAGCACCAGCTGACTGCCAGCTCTTAAGAAGAACAAAGGAATTTATGGCAAAACTCCTGCACTGTGCCTCAGGGAACACCAGGCAGCGTAGCTTCATTAACCTCCGAGCCATCTGATCTTACTAAGAAACCCTAGAAGCGGCTCTCAAACTTTAAGATGATAAGGATTATTTGGTGTGCTGAACAAAATGCTGATTCCCTGGCTTGCCAAACAGATTCTGAATCAGTGGTGCGCTGGGGCCCAGGATTCCTTGCTTTTCACAAGTGCCCCCAGGTAGACCGAAGCACAGTTTAAGGAACTTTGGAGGAAAGGAGCAGTATTAGTAGGTTACTTTGTTTTGCATAATGTTTAGATCAACAAGCACTCAGTATATATGGGCTGATGGTAATTAATCCTGGACATGAAATTTTTTTCCTGAATTAAAAAACATACTATCGGTAGTAATAGCAACAACAGCTCTGCCTTGCTGGGGGCTTATTCTGAGCCAATGACAGGGCTGGGTATATACACGCATTACCCACTTAATCCTCAAAACTCACCTGGACAGGTGTTGCTATCCAAATTTTAAAGAGGACAACTAAAGCTTGGGGGTTAAGGCCAGCCCTAGCTAGTATGTGGCTAAGCCTGGATTTGAACACAGGCATATGTGACCCCCAAAACAGGATTTATTCCACACTACCACCCCTCCTTCCTCCCATCCTTCCTAGTCATTACCTTGGGGGAAAGAGGAAGAATGATTATTATGTACGAGCTCTGCCTGGTATTAGCCTATCTCTCTGAAAATTAGAAAGAAATGTGGTCGGTCATAAAGAAACACCCCTGACAATGAGCCCAGAGGGAGCTGTGGACTCTTCCACTAAATGTTTTAGAGCGTGAAGGGCTCGGTTATTTAACTTAATCCTTCCTAAGGCAGGGAAATGGAAAAGATGACCCCTCCGAGTCTTTCTCAGGCCAAGAATTCCATTAAATGTTGCCCTCAACTAAAGACCTGTCTCCGTGCTAAGGGTCTTGCTGCAGTCGGCTTCGTTGGCCTGTAGGTGCAAACATCTGGAAGGCAGGTGTTTGATTTTGTAGGTGCCAGAGGACACACAGCTGAGCTGCACAGCTGAGGAGACAGGGGGAGGAAGTGTCTTACATTGATGTAGCACCTTTCGGAGCTCCCCAAGCCCCCTTCAGCCGGGAAGTGATGGGGGTGGGAGGTGACTGGAGGGCCACCAGCTGTGGAACAGCTGCACAGGGGAGCATTTAAGATGAGGACAGGAAGTGAAGCACAGAAGGGCAGTGGGTCTCAGGGAGGGGTCTGAGAGAAGGGAGGGGGTGGGGAATGGGGCTAAATCTTCCTGCCTGATGCTGCTCTGGGGAGGCCCAGGTTACACTCAGTGGCCAGGGACTCTCTGCCTTTAGTCCTGCTAGTGAAGGTGAGAGGGAGAAGGGAAAAGAGTGTTTTTCTTTCATTACAAACAAAAAGAGTCACACAGGCCACATTTGTGTGTTCATGTTCTGTGCCCCTACCTGAAACTGACTGCGGATTTCAAAGAGCCCGTGAATCACATATGCAAGGGGCTGCAGTATTCGTTTTCTTTAAATTCGTTTGTACTTTATTCCAAGTCCCTAACCCAGCTTCCGTTCTCATAAGAGGTCTCTCTCCAGTATGGTTGCCAACATTGAAAAGGCCCCTCTAATCATGGTGATGGATCCACCTTGTACCTGCTAGGATGTCCTTCATGCCAGCCAGAGATGTCCCTTCAGGTCTGGTGTCCACTGTGCCCCAAGTCCAGCCTCCCTAGTGCCACGCCACTATTCCCTCCCAGACCAGCCTGCTCTCCAGGGCACCACCAGGACACTCCCCAACCCATCCCGGGAATGTCTGCACTCTGCCTTGCCACTTTCTAAGACATTCGCCTCCCTCTTGTTTCCCTCACTCTAGGACACAGAGAAAATCTCCTGCTGGCTTTCTCTGCATTCACAGAGAAAGTATTCACAAAAGACAGAGGGAGCCTTGGATTTCAATGTAGCTTCCACATTCCATCCTGCAAGTAGTTAATAAAATACGTAACCCATATGGCCTTTCTTAAGTGCTAAGCACTATTCTCAGTATTTTACATAGGTTAGCTCACTTAATTCTCATAGAAACATTGTGAGTAGGTCCTATTGTTATCTCATTTTACAGACCAGGAAAGTGAGGCATGAAGAAGCTAACAAATATGGCTGAAATCACAGAGCTGGGCAGTGGCAGAACTGGAATTTGAACCCCAGCAGTCTGTCTCTAGAGTCTGTGAACCAAGATATTAACTCCGCTTCTCACAAATTACCTCCTTTCTGAAACCAGAGGGAGAACCACAAATTAAAGCACATACAAGTTAACATTTCAAAATGTATGTTCCCACAGTAGCAGATAAGTGAGTCCATCTCCTAGTTATCCCTAGATACTCTCCCAGGACCACCAGGATACTATGGAACTCGTCTCTGCTCAAATGCCACCAGCAAAGAAAAGGACAAGAAAAGTCCCTCAAAATGGAAAAACAATGAGTTCTGCTTCAAAAAGATTAACCTGGAAATGGATAAAATTTTAAGCCAGGAGTAACTAATTTACTTTGAGGAACAGGGTTAAAATGTTAAACCATCAGCAGAAATAGTACTTGAGCTCAAGTTCAAAAAAAAATTTAAGTTGCATTTTTAAAATCTGACCTGAATGATGTTCTTACCTGGTACATATATTCTCTTTCAGTTAGTGAAATACAAATGTGTTCTTGAAAGCAAATAGACTTCCAGCCAAGATAGAGGTATAGGTAGACACATTGTGCCTCCTCGCACAACCACAAGAAGGACAACAACAAATTTAAAAACAAAAAACAACTGGAACTAACAGAAAATCTAGTATAGAAGTCCAACAACCAAGGAGTTAAAGAAGAAACATTCATCCTGGCTGGTAGGAGGGGCGGAGATGGGCAGCCAAGGTGAAGAGAACTCACAGCAAGGTGGCAGCTGAAGGACTGGGGTGAGCAAGGTGGTGGCTGGTGGAAAAGGTGGTCCCACATTTGTGAGTGGATAAACCAGGAGGAACAACTGTGGAGTGAGACAGACTGTGCAAGCCAGGGTCCAGTGCAGGGAAATAAAGCCTCAAAACCTCTGACTAAAAAAAACCTGTGGGGGTTGCAGCAGCAGGAGAAACTCCCAGCCTCACAGGAGAGTTCATTGGAGAAACCCACAGCGTCCTAGAATGTACACAAAACCACTCACCTGGGAATCAGCACCAAAAGGGCCCAATTTGCTTGTGGGTAGTGGAGGAAGTGATAGAAAGCTGGCAGATGGCTGAGCAAGCAGCATTGTTCTTTCTCGGACCCCTCCCCCACATACAGAGCCACAACCCAACGACATGGATGGCCCTGCCCTGGCAAATACCTAAGGCTCCACCCCTTACTATATAACAGGCATGCCAAGACAAAAAAAAAAAAAAAAATGGTAGAGGATACATGGACAGAACCAAGGGGGAGGGTGGAAGCAGAGGAGGGAGGTGGGTTTGGAGGGGGTGGGGGGAGGGGAGAGGAGAGGATGCAGACAACTGTAATTGAACAACAATAAAGTAATTTAAAAAATAAAATAAAATAAAATTGTCTTCACCTAGAAAAAAAATGGCCCAAATGAAAGAACAGATCAAAGCTCCAGAAAAAATACAACTAAGTAACGAAGGGATAGCCAACCTATCAGATGCACAGTTCAAAACACTGGTAATCAGGATGCTCACAGAAATGGTTAAGTATGGTCTCAAAATGGAGGGAAAGGTGAAGGCTATGAAAAGTGAAATAAAGGAGAATATACAAGGAACCAACAGTGACAGGAATGAAACCTGGACTCAAATCAATGGTTTGGACCAGGAGGAAGAAATAAATATTAAACCAGAACAGAATGAAGAAATAAGAATTCAAAAAAAAATGAGGAGAGGCTGAGGAACCTCTAGGACAACTTTAAATGTTCCAATATCCAAATCATAGGGGTGCCAGAGGAGAAGAGGAAGACCAAGAAATTGAAAACTTATTTGAAAAAATAATGAAGGAGAACTTCCCCAATCTGGTGAAGGAAATAGACTTCCAGTAAGTCCAGGAAGATCAGAGAGTCCCAAAGAAGTTGGACCCAAGAAAGCAAACACCAAGGCACATTATAATTACATTACCTAAGATGAAAGATAAGGACAGAATCTTAAAAGCAGCAAGAGGAAAGGAGACAGTTACCTACAAAGGATTTCCCATCAGACTATCAGCTGACTTCTCGAAAGAAATATTACAGGCAAGAAAGGGCTGGAAAAAAGTATTCAAAGTCATGAAAATAAAGGACCTACATCCAAGATTACTCTATCCAGCAAAGCTATCATTTAGAATGGAAGGGCAGATAAAGTGCTTCCCAGATAATATCAAGCTAAAGGAGTTCGTCATCACCTGGCCCTTATTATATGAAATGTTAAAGTATTTATCTACAGAAAAGGAAAAGATCAAAAATATGAACAGCAAAATGATAACAAACTCACAACTATCAACAACCGAACCTAAAAACAAAAACAAACTAAGCAAACAACTAGAACAGGAACAGAATCACAGAAATGGAGATCACATGGAAGGTTAACCATGGGGAAGAGGAGAAATAGGGAAGAAGGTACAGGGAATAAGAAGCATAAATGGTAGGTAGAAAATAGACAGGGGGAAGTTCAGAATAGTATAGGAAATGTAGAAGCCAAAGAACTTATATGTACGACCCACGGACATGAACTAAGGAGGGTTGAAATGTGGGTGAGAGGGAGTGTGCAGGGCAGAGGGAAATAAAGGGGGGGAAATGGGACAGCTGTAATAGCATAATCGATAAAATTATATTTTTTTAATTAATAAATCTAGTTGTTAGTGGGGGGTGGGAGCGGGGGGCATCCATGAAAATTTCCAGTGGAACCATCAGATAGCAACATATTTTCCAAACTAAATAGTACATTTTGCTTCCTTATCACCACCCCTGACTTCCCTCCTGTGTTCCCTGCTCAAATTTCTTGACCCTTTGAAGTCATCATGCTCCATTCCAACTCCTTTGTTCTTCCCCTAAAAAGACCCTCACTCCTATATTCTCTCCCTTATGTCAGCATTACCATCTTTTCTGTCTTCCAAGCCTAAAACCCAGGAGTCAGCCTATATTTTCCTCTCCATCAATCTCTAGTATCAAATAGGTCTCCAAGAACTATTGACCCTGTTTTTTAAATATCTCCCCATTTCATTTCTTCACTATCCTCACTTCCACTGTAATGAGCTCAGGTGCTCATTATTCTGACCTGGGCTTTTCCCAGAGGCTAAAGCTGGTTTCCTGGGGCCTCTTCTCTCTCCAATCTCAACTCTTTCCCACTGTCACCAATCATCTTATGACTATGCTGTCCTTCTCGTGGCTTCCCAATATAAACAGAATAAGTTCAAGTGCCCTCATTGGCTCTCAAGGTTGGCACAGTTTGTCTCCAAACCCACCTCATCAATTTCACTTCTCGTGCCCTGACCCTCACAGTTCCTGTGTTACACACACAGTAAGTGAACACCGCAGTCCCTGGGTCACAGCCATAGTTCGTGGAGAATATCCACTTTTCCCTGTTCAGTTTTTACATATATAGTTCTCTTTCCCTGGAATTCACTTCTCCCTCTTCTCTGCACACAGAATCAGCTGCAATGCCACCTCTGTGATGACACCCCCCTACTCACCTAAGCAAGTTGATAATCTTGTATTAGATTCCCCAAATCTGCATGTATTTAAACATAAATAAATACATTGAGTTGAACGTCTTCTGACTTCAGATTATGAGATCCTATACATTCCTAATAACTATAGGAGTGCCCAGAACACAGAAGACAACTCTGAATTTCTTCAATGAATAGTGGGTGTAACAGTATGAAACAGTTTATCAAACATAACCCGATTTATCACATGAGAAGTCAGCATAGTGTAAGTTCAGGTGGGCAGAATGCCTGGAGTTAAATCCTGGCTCCACTTGCCAGCTTTCTTATATTGAGCAATTTACTTAACCTCTCTATGCCTCAGTTTCCTCATCTGCAAGATGGGATACTGTTAGTGTAGACTTCCAGAGGTTGTCATGAGCATTAAAAGAGTTCTATGCAAGGAAGGCACTTAGAAAAAGTCAGGCAAATAGCCACTCAATAAACTATAGTTAGTAACAGCTTTATAAAAATTACTTATAAGTTTTTATTACCAGGACTCCTCTCACATACTCCCCTTTCTTTGAAATGGCTTGGAGTCTAAAACCAAGCAATACCAAGCACAGCTTTCTAACTCATATTACAGTCCATTACCTGTGTTTTAAAACAAAATAGGCAGTATTTCATCACAAAATCTGTCGTGCCAGCTTCTCTCTCTGTCTTGCCTGCCAGGTCCAGGAGAGCAGACCGTGTTTCTACCCTGCCTGTTGCTCCTCATCTTCCCCTTCCACTCATTGGGTTTCCTCGAGCAGAATTTCCCCTCGGACCCAAGAACTTCCTGGGGAAATGTGATAAACTGTAGGGCCCAGAGTACACTCACACTCTGATTCGGGAGATCTGGAGGGGAGCCCCAGAATCTGTATTTTTACAGCTCACAAACTCACTCTATTATAAATGCTACACACTCTTCTATTGCCTTTGCTCCCATCCAAGACCTACCAGGGGAAGGAGAAGTCTTTCAGAATCTTCCAGAACAAAGGGAGGAGGTAGCTGTAGTCACAACAGCTGGAAGGAACGTATCGCATCTCTTTATCTGCCTTGTTGCCAAGCCCCCTGTCAGCACTCCATAAATAATAATCAACATGATAATAATAGCTGGAATAAGTGGACTGAAATTAAACACAGGAAAAGTGAAGCCACAGCTGGAATGTGCAGCAGTATAATGACATGGGGGAGGGAAGTCCTGGATCTCATTAAGGAGAGTCCCACAGGGGCCCCATCACCTCTCCAACCACAGGGCAAGGAGCAAACAGTCCTCTTGACGCTGATGCAGATGCAAGAAGTCCCACAGAGAATCATCACATGATACTCATGACACTTCGGGTGACCTCACCGAGCCCAGACAGGACTGGTGCTCCTAAGGACCACTTCAAACCACACTCCCTCACTCAGGCATGGAAAACCATGCCCCATTCCAGAAGTCACCCACTTGTTTCAAAAAGCCCCCAGCTCCCATTACCTCCAATCAACCAGTAATTAGGTTTCCAATA
Source organism: Micronycteris hirsuta (assembly GCA_004026765.1). Classification (NCBI taxonomy): domain Eukaryota; kingdom Metazoa; phylum Chordata; class Mammalia; order Chiroptera; family Phyllostomidae; genus Micronycteris; species Micronycteris hirsuta. The sequence continues at coordinate 42,368 of PVJI01013819.1, forward strand.
TGTGCAAGGCACTGTGCTAGAAACAGGAAGATCACAAATAAGATGCAGTTGTATCCTCTCCAGACTTACACCTTTGTGGAGATGGGAGTAAAGACATAGTGAGTGAAACCAAATGAGAAAGAGAAAAAGGGGCCAGTGTTGGATCTTCCTCTCTTGCTCCCCCAGTTTCAACCTCAACCTGTGTTTTGCTCTGTGCCCCTAGAAGATGATGTCTCAGAAATGAATGTATAAACCAAGGCTCCATTCCCTCTAGCTTCCTTGGGTTCAATTCTTGGCAGTTGACAGTGGAAGACCAAAGGGCAGGAAGAACAAGAGTTCTAGATATTTATTCCCAGTCCTTCCTTCCTGGCCAAGGGTCGGCAGTGGCTGCATTTCACTCCCTAAGGACAGAGCTGTGCTTTGGAGGCCTTCTCTTTAAGATACCGTCTCACCAAGTCCCCTGGTACCTGATGGACTAGCTGCTACTTAAGTTGTCTCCTTAGTGCTTGAGCATCACACACTGGTTTCCTTAACCTATCCACAGCAGTGTAAGCAGACCCTTCATTAAAGCCTCTTGGGTCACCCTTTGAAGTATGGCACCTGTAGCAGATGCTGCTGGTGCTCTGCTCCCATAGGTAGGTTCCATTTCCACTGGCATCTTCTTGCAGAAAGTACCTGTATGTTCTCTCTGCCACAGGGTCATGTACCCCAAACGGCAATCCTGAACAAGTGGTAAACAGCAGACAGTGAGTAAGTAAATCACCTGGCTTCCTAGATCTTCAGGACAGCTCTAAAATGTTTTCTACACCATGCCCCAGAGATCCCAGTAGGTTTGAGCCCCACCAGCCTATAGCGTAACCTACTCATCAACACACGCTATATTAGCTTCCTTCCCTTCTCTGTCTCATTTCCCCACTGCCCAACTAGTGCTCCCTGGGGTCTCCTCCAAAATAAACTTATTTTCACTCAAAACCTGGTCTCAGGGGCCACTTCTGGAAAGGGGCAACCTAGGACACCCTACTTTTCCTGCTGGGAGCCTGACAGATACAAGATCTGATATTTTGTAAGTAAGCATTCCATGATAAAACTTCATTGGGCACTCTGATATGTGTTCTTATTATTCTGTATGAAAATCATGTTAGAAAGATACTGTTGGTAACTATACCTTGCATGTAATAACACTGAAGCTCAAAAAAAGTTAAGTTGCCCAAAGTCACTTGACTTGTAAGTAGGTGGCAGGAGTGGGATATGAAGTCAATATTAAGCAGCCATTAAATGCCTTAAGAGATACTTTTCATCCTTGTTTTATCATAGTTGAAATGAGCAGTTAAAAGAAGAGTTCAATGCAAAGTCAAATGAGCTCTGGGAGCCAGCCTGGTCATAGAAGCTTACAGGGAGAGACACCAATCCCAACAGTCCTTGGCAATCCTCTCTGATCATGACTTATTGCCATCCTGCTATATTGCTTGGGTGGTGGCGGTCCTTTTTTACAGGTCCCTGGCACAACTTTGCACCCAGAGACTCCTTTGACCGCTGTCTCTATCAGCTTCTCTCTCAACAGGTAGCTGCTTAACTTCCGGGCCTCTGGAAATGTCCCTGTAGGGGATAGAATGGATGTGGGATGTCCACGCAGAAGCTGCTGGGAAGTTGCTGGGGAGGAGGATGCCGGCAGGCATTGCTGGGCATGGGGACCCAGTGAATACAGAAGCGTCTCCGTGGATCACAGCTGTGTGAGAACAGGACAGGAGAACTTCCCTTTGTCCTTCCAACCTAGGTGACTGGTGGCTCCCTGCTCTTGCTAATTCCATCCCCTGTTCAGCTTCTCAGTGATTTCATCAGCTGACAACCAGACCTCCTTATTAAATTTCTTTGTTGTAAGAACTTAAACTGGCTTATGTGTCCATGGTTGCTACAGTTTCCTTTTGCCCTTTCAGGAACGTCATCCCTCAGCTCCAAAATTGCATGCCTTCCTATTCTCTAAGCCCCCTCCACCTTCACCACTCATCTCCTTTGGAAAACAAAATCTCTAGTCTCCACCTGACTCAGAACCTGGTTTGCTCTTTTTGGCATAATGGAACAGGGTCACAAAGAACTCTGATCTCTTCTGATTCTTTTCATAGCAAGAACAATACAAATTAATATCTCAAGAAATCGTCCTGCCAAATTTAGCAACCTAAAAACGCCCACGGAGCTTCCATGAGTCGCTGTTCTCTCCGTCAGAGTTCCGTGTTGCGGCAGCGTGGTTTGTGCAGGTGCCTCGGAGGTAGAAAGTGAACCCTGGCAGGGGGCACTCAGGCCCTGCCAAAACCATTTTTGGGATGTCCTCCCTCATCAGCCTTCTCAGGCTTTGAGGTAGGAAACGAGAAGGGACATTCAGGGCCTTCTGCAGTTCCCACTAGCCATTGTCCTGACCCTGGACAAACTGACCCCTTTACCAGCCTTGGAGGGTCACCATTTGTTAGACTTTCAGGGGGTGGAAGGATATGAGAAACCCCCTAGTCTTCTGTTCTTCAAGAGAGATAGCGATGGACCCATACTGACCCAAGGGAATAGGGGCAGATCAAGAACAAGAACTCAGGTCTCCAAATTCCACTACCCCTTCCAATTTACCAATGTCCCTTTCAAAGAGACCTTGTGCAAAAAGGCAGGTAGCAGCTTGGGAATTCAAATCGGCTGGATCTAAGTTCAGCTCCTGCTCTGCCCTCAACGAGCTGTGGGCCCTTGCAGGCTTCCCCTGACCTCTCTAAAGCTCATTCATTCATTCAACAAATAGTTCTCAAGCACTCTCTAAATTCCAGACACTGTTCCAGGCTGAGAAGGCACAGGTGAATGAGGCAAATAAATTCCTCGTGCTTACAGAGCCTTCCTCCGGAAGGAGGAGACGGACAATAAATAAAAATAATTATAAAAATGCATGGTATATTTCATGGTTATAAATGATATGCAGAAAAATTTAAAAAAGGAAGGGGTAAGTGAGTGTCAGGGCGGAGGGATTGCAAGTTTTAAGTAGAGAGATCAAGAACCATCAGTGTCTCCGTCTACAAATGGGAAAATTCGTCACAACGGCATCAACCTTGTAGGCCAAGCAGAGTGACTACCGCAGAGTTAATATTCAATAAGTTAGATAATATAATTGCTGTTATTTAATTACTAACTTTTACTTTTCAAATTATTTTGACATTTATTCTTTGAATCTTGGCTCTGATATTCGCGAGCATGGGACATAACTAAATCCAATCTCTCTGCACCTTGGTTTTCCCATCTCTCACTTAGTGATAATAGTTTCTCACTCATATTTGTAGTAGGGCTATGAGCTAATGCCCATAAAGCTCTTTGAAGATTATCTGCCACATAGTAAGTGCTCCGCAAATATCTGTGAAGTCAACTCTGGAATGAACACTCAGTGAGAAGACAGAAAGTTTTGTTTTGTTTTCCATCAAACCTCCAGTAGGTAGAACAGTCCCTGGGATGTCCCTTTGTATTTGTGGAATGAATAAACCGAACGCTTACTAGGTGTGAGTCACCTCGTATTAGTTCAGGTCCCAATGGCAAATAAAAAATACAATCAAATTGAGATAATTTGAGGTGGATTTAATAAAAAGGCTATTGGCAAAGCTGTGATGAGCAGGAGCAGAGAAATAAGGAACAGTGAAGTACCCCTAGGCTAGTCTCTGTGGGCTTCACTGTCACCCTTGGGTTTGAAGAGTCGAGACAAGTCAGCAGTTATAACACCCTGGAGAGAAGATGTGGAGAGGACCCTCTAACAGGAACTGTGATCTTTAGTCTAGGGACAGAGTTGACCCCCAGTGACCCCTCAGCAAGGAAGCTGGGGGAATAAATGCCCCAGCTCACTTTTCTTCCACCTTCCGACCTTCCGCTAGGACTCCTCAGTTGCCAGGCCAATTGGAAACCAGAGGACGTGAGAACTCATCAATGTGGCCCATAGCCTCTGGGCAGAGAGCAGTGTGGAGAAGAGTAGAGAGTGAATCTGGAGGGGCAAACAGAGACTATCCAGCACAACTTTATATGGATTATCTCATTTATGGAGTGCAAACATTCATTATTCCTT